>VYZS01009838.1:47369-65680 GCA_013400695.1 Neodrepanis coruscans | reverse complement strand
AGTGCTATACTCCACAGGAGATGCACCAATTGGGTTGGACACCTTCCAGCTCCAACTGTCAGATGACCAAGCTGTTCTCATTCTCAGAATAAGGTGCTCTTTATGGGCAGGGAATTTATATTTTTTTCTTTATTTACACAAAAGGCAAAAGGGGAATACCTGGCTGTGAGGAAATCAAGCTGCCTGGCTGGTTTTTGCATTTTGATGACCATTCACTACCAGTGATATAGGTAAGGGTTTTCTTCATTTACTCCTTGTTTCATTTCCCAGGGTGTTACTTCATGCTGCACATAAAGGCCTGGTCTGTACTCTCCTCACGAGGGTATGACAACATGCAACACCCATACCCTTCCTGTGCAGTACAAGAAAATTGGAAGAAATTTGCATCTCCAAAACCTTGGGATCCAGGTCTAAGTCTTGCACTAGTTTTTGGACTTCACTTGGTCTGTGTCATACACAGCAGTTTGTTTGCAGAGACTTCACACTGCTCCTAGTTTTCCTCTACTTTGCATTCTCAATTTTTTTACCACCAAAGCTCAATATAGGCAAAATGTAAATATAACACAGAACAAACCTTAGTGCTTCAAATGCAGAGTTTCCTGAAAGTTACCCAGCAAGGGCAAAAATCAGAACAGGTTCTAAAGGGATAAAAAAACAACAGTAACATTCAATTAATCTAAAAAGTGACTCTTTTCTCTGTGGAGGGCTTCTGAGCTACAAAATCCTTTTCACAAACCCCCTAACTTACAATTGGTCAAACATGAAGTGGCCCAAGTTTCAGTGTTTTAAAGTTTCATCCTAAAAAACATTGGGAAATGTTTGAAAGAAGCTTCAGCATACATTGGTATTTTACATTAAAATAGTTACCAGTGTGTAGAAACTGTATATAAATAAATAGATCAAAAGTAGTCACTAAAAAAATTCCAGCAAAAGTGGCACAAAAATTAACTTACACCAAGATATTCTAAAAATTCATCAGTTTTAAAATAGTTTATTTTCAAAGCCTCCAAACTGCTTTTACCAAAATAAAATCTTAATCTTTCCTCAGAAACTTTGAAAATCTATATTAAGATTTTCAAAAACCCATAAGTTTTCTCCTTGAAAAAAATAAAAAGCAGTAATGCTTCTCTTAGGTAACTAATTTCTCAAGAAGCAGCTCTGAATCTAACAAAAACAGGTCCAAGACACTGAGCGTGTTCTTCAGTCTGGATTTTCCCATAGCTTTTTTCCCCCTCCACGGCCATGAAGGCTTTCTTGATCACCAAGGTAGGTACAGAGATACCCAGTCCACAAAAAAAAAGTCACATCTTGATCTTAAACTGTTCCTATCTGGAATGTTTGTTCAGTTTTACAACTATTTTTATTGACTTAAAGAGTGTTTTCACACTGGCTCTCCTCCCAGGCATGTTTAAACAAGCAGCAGTGCACAGTGCCAGAATGCAACAGAAACGTGTTCTATAGACAAGTAAACAAAATACCCAATGGCTTCAGCTACCACACCGTGAAGAGATTTTGAGCAAGTCTCTTCAAATTATGTTTCAGTCTCTGGACACAAAGCAAAGTTGGTTTAGAGCTCTTTGGCTGTGTTTTGGGTTCTGTGGTTTGTTTTTTTTTATTGCTTTGGTTTTTAAGCCATTGCCTGGCCCACACTCCCCAAAGATGTGGGCTATTCATTCTGTTCCAGCTTAAAGACTCTAACTGGACTTGATTTCAGTAAGAATTGTGTGGTATGTAATGTGGTTATAATTCAGCCTAAAAACACAGCAAGCCATCTCTACCATGCGTGGCTTGTGTGTCCCATGACTGCAGGCGAGACCAGCCACCAGCACAACCAGTCTAAACAGACTGGTTTTGATAGGCCTTAATTGACCGCAGTGCTGGCTGGACAGCTGTGCCACAGTAGAGGAAGTGAGAATTGCAGCCCTACGGATGTCAGTCAGTTAAGTCCCACCGTAGCCAGGTTAAAAAAAGAAAACTCAGAAAGAAAAACGGCATCTTTTCCTGAGACCCAAGGTTAGTCCTCACCATAAATCTGTTGGCAGTAGCATGGGATGACATACCACCTCCTCCGCTGCAGGGCAGGGGCCAGTCTGCAGGAAGTGGCTGCCTTCACGGCAGGACCGGGCAGCTGGCTCCCACTGCCATGTTTATCCATCCTCTGGACACTGCAGCTGTAATTTTCCTGTTGTGCGACAGTGCAGGCAAGAGGGAGAGGAGTGACCCACACGCGGCTCTTAACAGACATCAGAGCCTTGTCAGCAAGAGCTGAAAATACCAGAGACCTGGCACTGCTTCAGAACTACAATCTCCCCACCTTTGCCCTTTCCTCTACAATCACCCTCCCTGAGTCATGTATCAGGACAAGGGGCTCCCCTGTATCCATCTATAAACTCTTCCTAGAAGACTAGCACATCATGACCTGGCACCAGCTGTTTCCCCCATCACTGGCATTTCTCTTGCTTCTTTGACATTAGAACAATCCTTTCAATATTTCTTTTCTTAAAAATGGATTCTGAGTCTTAAAATGATTCTGTCAGAGTCCATCAGCATCACAGAGAGCAGGGAGTACAGCTGGCCACAGGAACAACTGTGGCTCTCTTGCAAACCTCCTCTCCCAGGTCAGTCCTAATAACCGAGTGCAAGAGCTGACGGGAGACTGCATCTCACTACCCACCAGCACAGCTAGTGAACTGCCTCTACCTTATCACAGCTATGATTCTGGGCTCCCCAATGCTAAAAGTCTCAACTGCTGCTGAATTTGCTCTAGTACAACAGTTTCAGTCTCAGCTCCACTGTAGAACATGCTGGCAAGGAAGGAGGTAACCTGTATCTAGTCTTCCAGAACAGCTACTGACAACGCCACATTAGGCTGCTTTGGACACTTCCCTATAGCTTCTGTCAAAATTTTTGCTATCAGACACTGCCTGTATTCCATGTCTAAGAAAACAAGCCTGCTCCAAACCTGGAGGACCTTCCCCTCCAACCCTTCCATTCTTTTCTCTGTACTCATGTCTCCATCCTGCTGGAATATTTACTGTTTTGACATCAACTTGCATCAAGAGCCAGGAGCATCTGACAGCATTTCGTCAGTGACAAACAGCACAGCCTCCTCATCTGGTCCCTATTTTGTGAAACACAACTCTACGTGAAGCAGACCACCACAAGCTCAGCATTTAGAGCCTAAATACCACATTAAATGGGAACATTAGGATCTTCTGCTGTGTAGGATTTTGGCACCTCCTCACATTTATGGTTCAGAACTGTTGACATGATAAAATAAAACCCCAAACTAAGGCCCAAGATGTTTATTTTGCTGAGGAAGAGAATTGCATGGTGTGAGAAATTTCCAGTACAAATAATTACGACCATTATTTTGAGCCATGGCCACACAGTTTGGGTGTGGGTAGATTTTGTTACATGACAGCACATCCATCAACCCCAGTGCACTATGCACAGCTGTGACACTGAGGGGACTCGCATTAAGTCTAAGGATCCAAAGCCCTATGGCTTCCAGTGTCACTGGAACTAACATGACGGAGAACAAGGTGAAACAGCTCCATGACAGAACATTTAAGGAACAGGGAAATAATTAAAGGAGGACAGATTTGAATGGAAAATAAGTCACTGAAGGCCAGCATTTCAGCAGGCTTCCCCTAAACCCCCCAAGCATCAAAACATACTACAATTATTTTAAAAGGCATAACTACTTCCAATAGCCATTTTATGGGCAAAACCTACAACATATTTGCCTCCCTCCTAAGGTGTTTGCACTTCATCACTGTGCTGACTTTTCAGATGAACAGGCTTTTGATTGTGGAGCTATTCTGGAGCACAGCGTTTTGTTGACTAGCAGCTGCTGCACATAGAGACTTACTACTGTAGGGTTGCTCGTAAGTAACTGATTTAAAAAAAAAAAAAGTAGGTGGATTATATTTTTGATGACAGTTAAAATTATTTTGAGCTTCCATGGTCTAATATAAGTCACATGAAGTGTGGTTTGAGTATGAGTTCCCAGTATTTACTTTAGGGCCCATGGTTATTTCAGTGTGGCACTTTTATTCCAGCCAACAAATAGAACAAGGTATTTGGAGTTTCAGTAACCTTCTATGTCTCTAAATATAAGCAAATCACTGATATGAAATGCCAAATTGAAGTCTCTTGTCAAGAGTTCTACTTAAGACCTCTGTCCTCCACAGTCTTACTCCATCTACCTAAAAGTACTAAATTTACTCAGATTTAATGGTGCCACTCACAGTAGCAGAGTTGCATGCTGTCCAAGTTTTGAATCTTGTAAAGACTTTTACTGATGTGTTTCACTTCCACCTGAAAATGACCACAGCTGACAAATAGCCAAGTTTTCAGCCCAGTACAAAACAGAGATCTAGGAAATGCCATTTGCATTGACTCAAAGCATGTTATTAAAAAAAATAAAAAAATCAATTGTTTAATGGCTTTTTAAAGCCAGAAACATCTCTGACTCCTCCTAAAGTTCTCTCTTCAGATTATTTAACCATATTGAAAGCTTGTTGGATTTTTTTTTTTTTTGGCAGAGGGGCAGGGGGGAGAATGGGGGAAATTTGGCATAGGTAGCAGAAAGTCAAGGCTATTTGTTCTTTGTTCTAAATTTAGATCAATACATTGCTGAATTTCAAAAGTGTCAAGATGTTTCGGCATTTCTGTAGTATTTTGTTCTGAAAGTACTAAAAAGCTTAAGTGTTCTGCTTCAAATTTAAAAGCTCCTTTCAGTAGAAAATTTATAAACAACTTTAAAACTTCAGACAGAGGGAAGAATTGAACAGAAACTTTACTATTCCCTAGAAGGCTGCCTTTCCCCCATCCTCCCCAAAAACTCCACAACCAAACAAAAACACCAAAGAACACAAAACCCCAGCATTTAAGCATATGACTACACCTGTTAGACCTTCACAAATTTGAAGTCTAAGAACATGTAGAACCAAGCTATATGTAAATCCAATCGATAAATTAATTATTATATCATCAAATATCTCACAATATAGGCACTCTGATAATTATTGCATCCATGGCATCATTTGAGAAAATAAATTCCATCCCAATGAAAGACAAAAGCCGTATAGCTTCTTCTCATGAGTTTCATGGAAATAAAAACAGGAAACAAACATCTTTCACAGCCATTTGAAAGCCTCTATTTGCACTATGAAAATGGTGCCATTCAGTAGGCAACAAACACCTTCAAGTTTTGTTCATCCATCATCTTTTCTCTTGTAACATTGCAGTCAATGACCAAATCAGTAACTTCCTAACCTCACAACTCTGTAGTTCTCTGCAGTGCAACCCCCTAGATCAAATGTCTAAAAAGACTGTATGCATCATCTGCTACTTCCAATTATCAGAATGTTTTAAATTTAATTAATAGTCCATATTGAATTTTCCCCCTTCCTCACAAGTCCTGGTAACTCCCTGTGCAGATTAAGTACATAGCTGCATTAAACCTGTATTCACTGTTATCTGCAGAAGGAGTGTTTCACAAAGCCAAGAACATGGTGGAAATGGATAAATTATGGAGACTACAGGGAGTCCTCACCCTTTTACCACCATCCACCTTGAACAAACTAACTTGAGCATTTCTCTGCTCTACATCTATAAGCAGAACCCATTACTCCACTGCTCCTCAAAATAAAAGGAAGGTGTCCCACCTGTTCCTGGAGACCTAAGCAACACACTGACTTTGCTCCAGGTATTTTACTTATTTCACTCCCCAGGAAGCTGGTCCAGAAAACATCAACAAAGCCACCTGCCTACATCTCATACTACAGCAAACACGAGCACAAGAGCAACAACATGGGAGCTTGACTGCTTCTTGCTACAGGAATAACTAAAGAAAAGGAAGCAACTCGAACCTTCTGCCACACCTTCCTGCCAGGACACATCAACTTTAGCCTTCAAGGTTTCTCTCATCCCTGGCCATTCTGCTGAGGCTGCCAATCAGGGTGACAATTAGCATCATTCGTGATGGGAGGATCTGCAAGGCTGACAAATGACCCTTTGGAAACTGGACTGTACCCAACATTTCTGTTGCCATAGGCCATTAAACAGCTGTTAGAGGGTTGACCTATAACTTCTCCTATCCCATCCCATGCAAATTCTGAGTTGGTGACAAAATATGGAAGGCTCTGAGTAGTCACAGTCACCCAGGCATCTAGAACAAGGAACTCTCTAATCCACAGCGCCGCCCGTGCAATGGCCAATAGGATTTTGCATGCAAAGATAAACATACCTCTCCAGTTTCCAGCCAGCTATATCTTCTAGGGCAGGCCATCGTCTCTCCTTTATATTACAAGGAAATAAACTGGTTGTTCTCCAGGAAAGATGTCAGATCCAGCTGCCACCATCTACCAAAAATGGATCGGTCATCTTCAGTTCTGGCAGAAATGTCCCCTATCAGCAGTGGTTAAATGGCTTTCAATCCCCTGAATATCAGACTGCCCCAGCAAATTCTTTCAGGCTGGATGATATCACCATTTTAATGTCAATATTTTAAATGTAAAAAATAAATCTTAATTTATCTATGATAAAATGCCTATTAGATCACAGGTTTCAGCAGCAATTTTTTTCCCAGAAAAATTCAAGTAGGGACTGGAGGTCTGAAGGTGCAGCACCTTAAGTAACAAACTCTCTTCTTCTCCCACAGATTTTTTTTTCCCCATTTACTCGTTTATGTTCATCTGTTTCCCGTATTTTTTCCTCTCCCTCCTTCCATACCCACCCTTTGCTATACATATACATGATATGTATGCATTAAGGAGGATTAAGATACCATCCAACACACAGATAAAGTAAGACCAGCTCTCAGAACGCACATTAAGATTGAAGTTCACACACACACAAAAAATCACCTCATAACCTCTCCCTTTAAACCACTACTAATTCTGCCTCATCCTCTTTATTTTTCTTCTCCTGTCGGCTACACGCAATAGGTATTCCCTATATGAGTGGATACAGCAGCGGCTGAGAGAGGCCTCCTAGCTGAGCTTGGAGATGAAAGACTGTTATCTGTTTTTTTATTTATGTCCTGTAAAATTCAATGTGCAGTTACACGAGAGACCCTGTAAACAAGGTGAGGGCCAGTTGCTTTATACAGCATGGAAAATTTCCATTTCTTGGAACAGACAGGTCATCTTGGAAGAAAGTCAAGCCTCAAGGTCTTTCTTCCTCTTTAGGGCTCATCTGAAACACCAGCTAGCCCAGAGCACACTGGCCAAGAGTCAGGAAAGCCAAACAAACAGATCAGTGTAAGGCATAGCCTCAGCTGTGGTGGTGTTTCCATTTCTTGCCTGTCCAGGCACTCGGAGGTGGGGTCATGTTGTCAGACCACTATTTCCTCAACTGCAAGGGTCAGCAGTCTGGAGATTTCTGCTAGAGAAGCACAGCTGGGACTGGCAAGCAGCAGTTGTCCCAGGGTTAATATATGCCTGTGTGCCTCCACTGACAGACCTGGGAAACCAAGGAGAGAAAACCTGAGAACTGTTCCAGAATTAGATCACATGGCCCCGAGCCATCTTCCCAACACTGACTACCCAGAGAACTAGGGAAGAGGCTCAGTTTCACACTGATGGGCAGGTCCAGCACTAGCAATGGTGAAGAGGAGAGTTCATTTGCACTTCTGCTTCACTTTCCATCTCACTTCTTGCACTGAGTCTATTCTTTCTGCTTTATTTCCTCTCCTATACCCAGGAGTGCTCTGACTATCCTCCCCTCCCAGCTCCCCGTACACAGTTCAGCTCCAAGCTGTCACTCAAAAGGTTGACACTTCTGAAAAATGTCCAGATACTTCAGCTATTTCTATTCTGCCTGGCATAAGGTGAAAATCTGAGTCAGCTGGCTGTGCTCTGTCAGGTTTTTTGCAGCCAGAGTCCTGCCTCTCAAAAACACCCACCTAATTTTGGAAACACCAGTTCTTAACTTTGGTGCTCCTGATGAGAAGCAGAAAAACACACTCAGCTTAATCCCAGCTGCAGAATAGGATCCAGAGAAAGGAAGATGTCTGAATAGGAAAAAATACTAGCTCCTGCTCACTTACAAACATTTTATGTAGTTTTTATGGGAGGAAGACAGAAGCCTCTTGCCAAACACATTGTCTGGGCATAATTATTTCTCTCTCCTCTTCCCCCTGCCAAGCTAACCTCTCCATGAATTGGGCCATAAGGAAGGAATGGAGCCAGACAGGACTTCTACACATTTTGGCTCAATGTACTGCAAGTGTAAGCTGTCAGGCAGCACTGTAGCAGCAGAAATGTGTTACTGAATAGTATGGGAATATTAATAAGCAAGAGATGAACATTAACATCTGTCACAAAGCATCCTTCAGAACCACAAAAAGAATAAAACAGGAAGAAGAGCAGAAAACAAATTTATCTGGTGTTCAGGGCAGTACTCAGTCATTCTAAAAAGAACAAAGTTGCTCCAGGACAAAAGCTTAACCATCACTGTGGTCATTTAAAGTGACTTGTAAGATGAATCTTGCAAAATTGTTTTAACTCTGTTTCCACTGACATCAACAGTGAGATACAGATAAATGTCAGTGGAAACAGACATAAAATCACAAGAAACACTTTTAAAGTGCTCACTTTTATAATCCAGATCCCAAAAGGAATAAAACATCCCCTCCAATGGAAAAAAAAACCACCACCAAAACCCACCTCATCTCATTTCCAGGATTGGCCTCTCATGCCTTATCAGCCCTTTTCCAATTGCTCTGAGAGCATTGCAATGCTGGAGGCTCTAGATTCTCACAAACAGTCTGTCCCAGGATTTCACTACCTTAAAGTCCCATCAAAAACCTTCTCCTCAACAACGTAATCCCAGTCCTTCTTTATAGTTCACCACAAATCACAGTTTGGTTCCCTCCAACATTTTTTTTTTTTGGCAGGGATTTCAGTAGAAAGATTTTTGTAATACCTAAAGACCGTAAAGCCTAGGATCAATTCGCATTAAAACAATGTGCACCAATGCTATGGTCTTACAATAATGTCCCCTAGAAAGGCAACAAAATATAAATAGTAATTAATTAAAACACGGACACTGAACCACAACACCTCTGATGCTTATAGATAAGGAAGCTGTTTTGGGTGCAATAGCAAGAAACAACTTTTAGAGGCCTCACCATGATAACCACCACCAACACTCCAGTTTCTAGGCAATTAGCTCTTTTAGTTACTAATGACAAATAGCGAGCTAGCAGCCACGAGAGATCTTTCCCTTTTAAGATATTGCATGCAGTTTCCTCTTTTCTAGTAAAAAATAATAATGATTAAAAAAACATAACAAATTCTCAGTGTTACTTACCCTCCACAGCACAGTCCCCTCTCAGTGGTTTGTCTGATTTCAAGCCAGCCTACAAATGAAAAACTCTTAACCTTAAGAGGAAAAACAGAAGCAAGGCCTCTTAGAGCTGCACCTCATTAGGTTAAGAAGGCTCCCAAGGTGCCTGTCTCCTGGGCTGATTAGGTGTGCTCTGGCCTTCCCCCACAAGTACCGTGAGGGTTGCAGACTAACTACAGATTCACCTCTTCATTCCCAACTAACTACTCCATGGCTACAACTACAGTCTAAACCAGAAGAAGCTTATGAGCTATTTCCAGCTCGATTGTGGAACTTCTAGTGAAAAAGTGCTGTATTTATCATCACTGAAACCCTGTCTTTAAATCTGAATCAGCTTTGAGCCCTAATTCAGATCTGAATCATGGTTCTTTGTCTTTTTCTAATCAGTATTATCACTTGTCTGTTATTGGCATGCCAAACAGATGCTATCTGTCATTGAAAGTGGCTCCTGCGCTATAATTTTATCAAGGTAAGCAGGAGAGCCTGCCATGTATTAGCTACAGGAAAATCAGGAAGAAACTGAGGCTTATGGTCTGAGCACAGTGCTGGGGATGAAGTGCTGCTATGCTCTTAATAGAGTCCTCTTAAGGTATCATTTTGATATTACAGAGAAAATCAGTTAAGGTCTCTGTATCTTCTCTTCTAGAAGATCATCTTCTCCATATTGGGAGAAGGGGAGGAACTCTGCACAGTGCTTTGTAAACCTACACTTAGAATTATCAGCTGGCGTCCAAGTAAGAAGCCGTAAGTCATTCAACACCCCGTAACTAAGAAATCAGATTCTACTGACATCCCTGGGAATGTTCTCACTGACTTGAAGCTGTTCTTATTTAGGTGTCATCGTAAGTGTGTCCTGTAGCCAGTATTGTTTTGTGGCCAACATTATTGCTATAGCTCCATAAATCTGCAGAACTTTGCAGCAGGAATGTAGTGCCAAAAAAATGCAGAGTTCTCTGTTCTGCTTCCACTTTGGGAACACAAACTGGAGCTAGACAGATGTGGCATCCTGAACACCTGATAAAGCCACTCAGTAACTGGAGAGGGACTTCTGCACATCTCTCAACTGAAATGATTTTTTTCTACTCAAATTTTAGAGCAAATGAGTGAAAAATAAACAGGAGATGTAGCATATTAGTATTTCTAGGATGCATACCCAGAAGAGGTCTAGTTGGCAGCCACTGTGGGTGTCTGTTTCTTCTCACTCTTCCCTCCTTCCCCTGACAAATCAGCTACCAGGCTTTCTTTCCTTTGTAGTATGAAGAGCAGACTGCTGGGGGACTACTTACTGCAGGAAAAACAGCCCCTTTACTGAGAAGAACAAAGAGAACAACAATCCAAGCTGAGGGGGCCACAGGGGACTTTGCAATGCTGCAAAACCCACCTTCCCATCTGTGCAGCAACTGCAGAAGAGAGCCAGGAACCCTGGGGATGCTCTCTCCTGGCATCCTCCCACGTTCTCAGCTGGCTGCTCTGCTCCTACTTAATGTGAATGAGGGAAACTCTGGCTTCAGTTGCTCTCCTGCCTCTTTCTCAAACCCCGCAGTCTGGCAGGAAGGGAGCTGCTTTAGCAAGGGGAACTCAAATTTATTCAGTGCAATTCAGTCTGCTGCAGAGGACAGCTCTTGTAGAGCAGGTGGCAGCATTACGGAGATAGCAATACCTACAATAGCTCTGCAGCAATAATTAGCATTATGCCAGAAACCATAACATGGCATCTCCTGGGCCTGTCTGCTCCACTGACCAGCACTGCCACCCAGAGCAGCTGCCTCCACATTCTATCACCTGCTGCAGTCCAGCCCCAGTATCGCCACCAGGGGAGTAAGTTCATTCCTGACTAACCTGCAATCATTTCTTCTTCTCCCCCACACCATCTGCTAGGCAGGACATCATTACTGCCAGGTCAGGTATTAGTGAACCTGGGGACCCGTCTGTGGAGCTGCTACCTGCCTGAGAGGATGGAAAGTGAGGAGGATGGAGAGTTGCCAGAGCTGTACTAACAACAACTCCTTGTGTTATGTGCTATAGCCATGGGATTTTGCCCTTCAGCTGGCTCTTGAATAACTGCTCAGCTGGAGTAGGCTACTGTCTGGCCTTGCAGCTCACAGCACAGGAGGGAATCTGAAGAAAGCGGCTGTTCCACCACTGAGATGGGGACAGTGGGTTGTTATTATTTATATTGTGGTGCTTCCTAATATGTTCTGGGTGCTTTCCAAAGACAGAGACAAACATGGGCCCTGCCCTGGAGAGACATGTATAATTGAAAGAGCAGTCAGTGCATTATCCAAGCTGCAGGCTCTCTGAACGAGCCATCCCTCCCATTCAGAGAATTGTTTGAGGCTGAAGGGAGTGCTGGGGATCACGCAGACCACCCCAACTACTGCCACGCACTGGGGTTTATTTAATCTTCCCAGAGCAATGGTTGGAAGCTTAGATGAAATTCCACAGTGTCCCCTGATAGTTTATTCCAATTGCTGTAGCTCTTCTTGGAATTATGAGGGTTTTTTCCTAATATTTATACTAAATGTTCCCTGCTGCACCCTCAAGCCATAACAGCATTTTCTGTCATTTTACTAATGAGAGTATTTGATGTGTGCTCTTCCTCAGAACATCCCTTAATATATCTGAGCACAGCCAGCCTGTCTCCTTTGTGGTACGAACCAGCCCAGGGCTCCCAGCATTTCCTCAGAGGCTACAGCACTTTTCAAGGGTCAGTGTGCAGCTCCAGTCATCTTGCCTGTCTTCATCTCAGCTGGTAGAAATGAACACTAAACACAGAATATTCCTCTGACTTTCTTAATAGGTACCACATGGCCAAGGCTCTCAATGCCTCCAGCGTTCAGATCCTCTGAGCTCTTTGCACCATTTAGGAGCATTCACAACCACTGACACAATGAGGGACTCATGAGTTGTAATTGAACCCTTGTTACTGATGAGAGAACTGGAGGTTCACAAGGTGTTTCAGAAAAACAGTGGTAGAACTCAGACTGTGATCCACAAGTGCTGTGTGTGGACCTTTCAGCAACACTCCCTCCATTCTGCTGTACACATTTCTATGAATAAAAATGAAGAAACACACGGATCTGCTCACACCGTCCTGGAAAAATCAAACTCTTATCAAAGCCAAATAAACTCTGAAGCAGATTCATGATGTTATTCATGAACTAGGGAGTTATATTTTCTCTCAAATTCTTCTTTTCTCTTATAGGTAACTGGTAAAAGCATACATGTTGTGGTCTCAGCCATGAAAAACAAACTTCTTATTTATTGCAAGTTTTCCTGGGCAAATCCTTTCAGAACTATTTTCTTATCTCTATTGCCCCAGCTGACATCCCTGGAAAGGAACTCAGTTCCTGGTAGCATCATGAAAGCAAGACCTTATATTGGTGCCTTGGCACTCAGAATCCTAATTGTCTCTGAAAATGTTGATCATCATTAGCAAACAACTGGTTAAAGTGCACAGCAGCAGCCTGGATCTTCTGCTTTAGATACAGCTACATATCTGTGATTTTACCAGGAGTCATCATGAACAGCAAAGACTAGACAGATAAAACTGAGGCTGCACTTGCTGGTGATTTATCTTGATAGACATAAATCAATGAGAAAAGAATAAAAGAAAAAAGAGAACAAAAAATAAAATCCAGGACAAAAAATCTGTAAAGATGGATGTTTTGCAGAGTTTGCTGTGAAGTTTCAGGTGGCCTTCCTTAACCCTTAACCCTAACTCAGAGAATGCATGAATATTCCTGACTGTAAGAGGACAGAATTATGTTGCATAATGATATTCTTTCTCAATTTTCTCTCTGAAATGCATGCATGAGCTTCATGCCACAGTGTTTAGCACTTAAACAAAAAACCCACTTGTTTCTGTCAGTTTTGGCTATCTTCTCTTGTGGTCCTGAATCACATCCTAGACAAGCTTATTAGCCCTCAATCAGGAATAATTAGTGACTTTAAATGACCATTAGGCTTAAGTATTCAGGAAGAGCAGTCAATTAATAAACAAGAACTAGAGGATATTCCCTTAGTTTATTTCCAGGACCTGCTTTGAAATTCCCCATGCATTAAGGGCTTGCAGAGTAGCCTAATGGTTAGAGAAGTATAATTGGAATCACAAAGGCTGGTATTCTCGGCTTAGTACCAATGTGTCCATGTAAATATTTTATATTGCATTTGTCTGAGCACCCAAAGTTAAGCCTATTCTGGTCTTGCTGTTCTCCAGCTACAGAAGCAGGTTGATATAGGTTCATATAGGCTCCTGGGAACGAAACTTCGGCAGCCACTATGCACATCACCATTTGCAAATCTAAGTGTTTACACGGTGCAGTGTTTCACAAGGAAAGCTGGACCTCAGCACATAATCCCAACTTTCTGGTTTGGCCTGAAAGAGACTGGAAGCCTTTAAATAGCCTCAAGCTACTTTGTGATCAATTACATTGATAACCATGGCTATCACAATGACACTGATCAAAGAACAAATGGGAGAGGCAACTATGGGCATTCACAGAATGTCCACTCTGAGGACACGGAGATAAGGAGCTGCACTACCCATGGAACCTTGCAGGGAACATGTGTGCTGCAACATGGAAGGACTGCCAAAATGCCAAGGCAAATCAGACAGGTTGTGCAGTCAGCACAGCCAGTGGAGTCAATGCAAGCCTTCCCCTTTGGAACAGGGAAGGATGCTGGAGTTTGGGTATCCCCAGGACTAAGAGGTTGCAGCTGCCTCACTGATTTTGCTCTGGGATAAAGCTGACAGCTGCAAAAACATTCCATGAACTCGCTGTTCTTTGCGGGGTTTGTCACTCAAAGCCAGCATTTGGCTGGACGTGGAGGAAATCACGGACTCACTGTTTCAAGCACAGAGAGCAAAATGAAAAGCTACAGCTAGAACAGCTGCTTCCTTCAGCCTCCCTGACGCCCTGGGTGGAGACCAAAGCAAGTTGCTTCCCGTTATCCTCACTGGCTTGGAGCGCAGTCCTTATACATGCTATTAATTCTTACTAGAGAGGAGGAGCTTCTGGGGAACCCCAGGTGAAATTGGTGTAAATCCAAAAAAAATCATAAAAGTGAGGTTTCAGCAATGGTTTTGTTCTGTACAAGGATGAAATGAGATGAGTAAATCTTCTCTGAAAAAACGAGTTTATCCTTTGCTGAGAAGATACCCTATCCCAGGTGAATGCCCTTATAGCTGGGCAAAGAACCAAAATGCTGAAGCTTTTCCAAATCAAGCTGAAGCATTACTCTTCCAGTTTCTTGACATGATTACATCACAGTGGTTCAAACCAGGGAGTGACACCCCACTGTGGCATCCCATGCTGGAGACTTTTCTCTTCTCTCCTCCAGCTTGCAAATAAAAAACTTTCCCAACAGCATGTTAGCTGAAACTCCCCTGGGAGAGCTGGTGGAGGAACACTGACAAATGCCTAATGTGTGACTGGGCAGAGATGGAAAATGAGCACTGAGGAGTTCTGTGGGAGCATGTTCAGAAAAAACATTTGGCATCTCAGGTGTTTTCAGATCAAATGAGAAAGCAAGATTTAGATGCTTCCTTATATTAGGTGACCCCTCACTGAGGGCAGGGGCCTCAGAAGTGAGCCTGTGGTTCACTAAAATTCTTATTCAGCTGCTTAGATCCTTAGTGGGTTACTTGAAAACATGCAAACAAGTTGAAATAGGAAGGGAATGAAAGCCAGATTCCCTGTATCTCAGGGTTCTATTTACCAGATTGTCATTCCTCACAGATACATTGCATGTGACTCATATCTACAATGTCAGAACTGAACCAACACACCCCACTAAAGAGAGGAATGTTTTCAGACCTGCTGTGACCTAAAGTTCCTCAGGATTTCAGTCTCCCTGGGAGGGAAGGGAACACAAGAAAAGACAATATGGACAACAGTGCAGGAACACTCCACATTCATCACAGAAAATCCTTTCATAAAATGATCAAATATTGTCTCAGAAATAGGTGATTTACTCCTACTGAATAGTCACTCCAGAACTGCACTTTTCTGTCAGAAGCCTGAAAACTTCTCTAATTCCTGGGATAAACAGATATTTTCAGTAGAATATAACAATATCCTTGACCAGTTCCATTTTTGTGCCAAAGCGGATATTTTCTAACCGCGGTTTTGTGTGCCAGAACAACTGTATCCCCTCTTGGCCTCATCTTCTCAGGCAACTGGTAACTTCCCTTCATCTTCTTTTAACATCATCCTCTGTCCGCTCCTCTTTAGCCTGCTCCTTCCAATATTTTTTCCACTTTTGTGGTAATCCCAAATTTTTCTACCTTTGTTAAAAGTTCCCCATCATGACCTTATACCTTTATTGTTTCACTGAAGGCTGGACAGATGTGTTCTATCACATCTCCTTTGTCTAGATCAGATATCTTATCAAAGAAAACCATGAAGTTAGTCAGACATGATTTATCCTTCATAAGCACTTGTAATTTATCCCATTTTCCCATTTCTTCCTTGTCTTTAATTATTGTTTCTTTCTTTCTGGTAGCCCTGTGTCCTACAGCAGTCAGAGTGATCAGTTTATAATTTTCCAAATAGCTTCCTCCCTCCATCTTCAGTATAGGTGCTACATTTTCTATTCTCTAGTCATATAGCACTACATTTGACTTGATGGATTAAATAAATCTTCTCTAATAAACTCGCAATTTCATGTGCCAGGTCTCTCAAGTTTTGAGAGTGAAGATGACTTGGTTCCCCAGCACAGGCCAATTAAGCACCTTCTGTTTTAATTCCCATTGTCCACCCTGCATTTTTTCCATGTTCAGTATCTTTAAAAGGTACCTGTTACAAGTTTGAGTCATTCCTGGACTCCTTTTAAAAAAAAAAAAAAAGTTGTGGAACACCCACCATTTTCTGCATCAGATGATTTTTACTGTGTCTCCAAATCTGACTTGCTTCCCCTCCTCTTCCCTTGTACTTTCCTCTTCCTCTCTGCCTTTAAAATAAGAAGGGAGGAAAAACTCTCTATATCTTCAATAAACTCCCTTTGCTGTCTGTTGGCTTGTATGTGCTTAGGTCGCCTGAAACGGCTTATATCAAGAGGTAACTTTTAATTACTCCTAGAACATGCAGGAAAAACTGATTCTGATTATCCATTCTGAAAGGGAAGAAATATTCTGGCTGCTGGCAATGTCTCCCCTGAATGCTTCTGGACTGACTAGGCAGTTCGTTTTTAGCTCTATAAATTGAAACTAGTGTTATATTAGATAACTATTTCATTTCAGCTATATGTGTAGTAATGTCCAGAAAGGGTCCTGAAGTGAGATGTGCAATTCATACAGATAAACTCAATCTCCCTGTTTAAACTCCAGCTACAGGATCTTTGAGAACACCCTGTCCCTTTCCCTACTTAGAAACCTTATTAGTAAGTGGCCTTCACTCAGTTCAGATGGGTTTGTTGCCAGATGTCTCCACAGGCAAAATTGCTTGCTAACCTCATTCTAATAATAAATATGAATACTGCTTTCACAATACCTTTCCACACGGGAATTTAAAGTGTTTTAAATATGTTGAGCATTTTAACAGTAATGAAGAACAAATTTTGTAAATTATGGTTTAACCTTATAACAGCAGATGAAAATTAACACTGCAAAGAGTACAAATATAATGGGATAGCTTTGCCTTTTCAATCAATGATGGCCTGCATAAGATCATTGGTCAAACCTCATCTTTAATAGCCTTTTTCAAGCTTGTGGTGATGCTACAGGGATCCCCCTTCAGCCAACAAAGACGGTTCCCAGAGAGCAGTTTTTATAAGTGGGCTCTGTGCAAATGTGTTACTTAACATACAGTGAATCCATTAATTGCTGTTTGCTCCCAATACATGTCCAAGAGGTCCAAGAGGTTCAGGGAAGATAGACACTAGGACATCACCCTGCATAACAATCTTCTTGCCATCTGCCAGGCTTTTTCGCAGGTAACTGTCCTATCAGAAGGCTGCTCTGCTGCTATAGGGATCTGGCTCTGAGTTCATCTGCCCTCAACAACCTTCGGTAGTGAAGCCTTGGCTTCTGCAAATCTTCCTTATCCTAAATAAAATGTGGTGTGTGCCTAGTATGTCCTGGTGGAGGGAAGATATTTTTTTTTCCCCAACAAAGTATGCTGGGTTAAATTAACCTGACAATTTCTCTCTGCTGGAGGACAATGTGTGAATGAGGAGCATTCCAACACCAATTATACGAGAAGCTTTTCACAGTGATTCAACACTTTGGAAATACTGCAAGTTATTTTTTGAGCACCACAGCATTTGATATCAGTGAACTGCCTCTCCTGCAGAAGGAAAGAAGTTTGGAGGCCTAACCCATGCTGTAAGTTGCAGGACTCCCAAATCTGCTTGGACCCTTGAATGTGCAGCTGGGATCATGGAACCTTTGGGAGCCTCAGTTCAGTAATGGCAGAGGTGCTTGGGAGCTCCAGACCCTCTGTGTCTGCTTGGCTTTCTGCCAGTTAATAGCAACCAGGTGCAGATTCATGGGAATTTTGCCTGTATCTCAGAGGGAATTTATTCATTTAGATGAAACAGAGGTTGTTTGTTTTCAGTTAATCATTGCTTTCCAATGAAGGAAACATCTTGTCAGAGAAGTGCCAGCAAGCTCTACCCATGATTCACTTTTTAGATTTCAGCAGAGAAGCTCAAAATCAGCTCAATGGCCTTTCCCACCTTGTCATGGTTTTACCACTAAGCAGCGTGGTACTGACAAGAGATGTCCAAGAGAAGCCACACACACCCAAAAAGAAAACACACAAGTAACACAGTTTATTTCACACACACAGAAAATTGACAATAAAGTGCAAAAAACAGACAAATTAAGCTTTCCCAGGGCCCGCGTTTGGAGTGAGGACGCTCTGGAGATAGTGCTTGTCTCTCTCTCCCTCGGAGCCCGGCTGAGAGACTCCACGGTAGTTAGAAGGGGGCACGTGGTCTCGAGATCC
>VYZS01009838.1:21305-47096 GCA_013400695.1 Neodrepanis coruscans | reverse complement strand
GTCCCCGCGACGTCTGCCCCACCCCGCAACTGCGGGCGGGCGCCGGGGGTGGCGGAGGGGAGGCAGGGACCCGCCGCCCCCTCAGCATCAGCGAGACCTGCCGCCAGCCAGCCGGGCCCCCCCTGTGGCACCGGGCCAGCAGGGCACCCTGCAGCACCGGGATGGGACGGGGCCGGCAGCGCCCGGCAATGCCAGCAACTCCCAGCGCCCACGGCCACGGAGCTGCGCCTGCAAAACGGCTTGGGGGGGGGAACCACACACACACACACATCCCCCGCGGGCAAGCCGCGCAGGGCCGGGGCAGCTGCCCCCGGGAGGGGCCACACCTACACCAGGGGTGGGGGCAGGGGATGCAGCTGTGCCGGCGACCGTCCCCATCCCCGCCCGTCTGGGGAAGGGAAAAACGGCTTTATCTTTAACCCACAACACACCTCTACTCACAAAGCTCTTTAGCAGGCTTTGCCTCTGGGAAGGCCCCCTTGGGGCACATTGACCTTGCTGCAGTTCAGTGGCACTAGAGAACACAGCACCCATGGAGAGGAGGCATGCTTTGAAATTTGGTTGTGGTTTAGCTTCTCTGGCTCATTCCCTCACTTTTTCTTCTTCAGCATTAATGCCAAAGCCTCAAAACATAATTTTCTCTTGTTTCTCCCTCAAGAAGAACATTGGCATGGCTGGTCTACTCTTTTCTGAGATAGCAACTTGGCTGGAGACCTCAAAAGTCAGAAAGCATTGGCAGCTGCCACCATGTTGTCACAAGTTTCTAAAATCTGTTTTTCATACAGCTTCAGCAACCAGACCAATGTGATAAATATAAATTTTCACTTTCTTTTACTTTTGATCCCACATCGTAGTAGAAAAAAATGTGATAATTGAATGGCAAAAGTGAGAGTTTAAAAAGAGAACTCCAGGTCCTGAGTCTGCTAGTCTGAAGAAGTAGGGCTTGCAAAGGTCTCAAAACTTACAGTTGCAAATAAGCAGATGCTGAGGGAGATGGACACTGTTATTTCTCTTTGAGGGCAAGCTGTGACAGGAGTCAAGCCATACTAGACATGAGAGAATCCACACTTAAACACTGACACTTAAACATAGGGCAAATCTACCAGGCTCCATTAGTTCTTGTGCTTACAGAAACACTTGTTTGCCATGTCATTATTTTGAACTCAGTTTTCCTGTATCAAGAAAGGCAGATTCTCAATGTTTTAAACAGTCGGCAGTAGAGATGGTGAGAGCTTGCTTTTTTTTTTTTTTCCACAAGACAGATTGCACTATTCTTTACTAAGAAAAGATTTTTGTTTAGCTCAACAAAGATACCTAACAGAGGGACGTATTAATACAACTAGAAAATATAAACTGAATATAACTCACTTCCTCTCTTTTGGGTCATGGTTTTGTCTACCTACAGGTTCGTTTGCTGTGCTCAGTCTTTCATGAAATATAAGGCAGGGAGGGCATGAGCTGCTAGTATATACTTTTAAAAACTTCAGAAAAATGTAAAAAGCACACTCTGTCTCCTTTTGGTGCCATAGAGAAGAAAAGGGAAAAAGTGTCTGGATTGTTCTTTTCTTTAATGCCATCCTATGGAAAGTCACACCAGCCCTGTGGCATTCGTCAGTGCAGAGACTTTGCTTTACACTCGGCAAAGATTTGGTGCTCTATATTTCACCCTTTGAGTGTGGGAAAACACCACGGGGGAAAAAAAGTGCTAGTGCTTTCCATTTCTTGCAATAATCCTCTCAGCCTGCAGAGTTATCATCATTCAAATAAAATGATAACAAACCCAGCCATCTGCTTAAAAAGCCCAGGCTGGTCATAAATCCACTGGATCCCTTCAATTTAAAAAAGGAGAAAATGCTTTGAAGCAAAGAGGCTCTTATGCAATGTCAGCCCCCTCCCTGGGAGTGCTGAAACCTTTAATCACCTAAGAAGGGGGAGATGCACTGAGGCTGGGGAGCCTGGTATCAATATTATTCCTCTTACATAATATCCTGCTTTATTTGCTGATTGAATGGGCTTTTTTTTTTTTTAATTGAACTTGTCCCTCGCATGCCAAAAAGGCTTAGTGGTGAATTGCAATCTCTCCAGAAGAAAAGCAAACCTCACCCACAAGCAAAAACAAAACACCATCACAGATTGAGATTTGCTGTCTAAAACCAAACAATTATTAACAACAAATAATCCAGCAAAGAAGGTACAGCAAGCAACGGGCAACTTCCTGACACAGAAAATTAGCCTGGCAGGACAGGAAGACATAGCTCCTCCTCTCCAGCAAACCTGAATCACCCACAACATATTTTCCTTAACCTCCTGCGGGGAAAATGTTTTATTGATAAGACCTCTCATAGGCTTGTGATTACCCCCTAGGGCTGAGTTAGATTTGAAGCTGGTCAGCTTGACATCATGTCTAGACAGTCCCTTTCTTTGGCAAACACTCAGCCCTCCTGAGAACAGACTATTGGGTCCAATAATGTGCAAAACAGGGCAGAAGAGACTTTTAGGGTTATGTTGGACACACTGAGGTGACTGCACAGAGACACTTATAGATGTATGTACCACAAGTCCTCTTATATGGCAGCAAGCATAACTCTGTCACATCCTATCCAGGTACAGTCTGGCATAATTAAATCACTATCCATGTTTTCTGCAAGCAAACATAAAAGCACAGCCATGCACATGGCAACAAAAGTTGCCCTTGATGCATCCACATACTGGTAGTGCCAGTGGGGCATCTCCTGCCATCTCCCTACAGGGAGATTTGGCAGGGGCGTCACACCATGCCAGTGTGTGATAATCCACGTGGCACCTCCAGCTCTCTTTCCTGTGACTTTGCATGGGCATCTGAACTATCAGGGAAATCCTTCTGGAGTTTGCAGCCTGATCCTTTAAGGAAAACAAACTCAGAACCAGTTTTCCTTAAAGCACATTAGCTCTGGACTAGCTTCCCAAAGATGGAAAGGGAAGGCACTATATCTGCTTCCAGTGAATGCTCCAGTTCCTTTTACAGCAGATGCCTGGGCTCTGTGATACACACATGTGGGGACTCTCTCACAGTACATGCTTGTGTGCAAATACCATATACTTGCACAGGAAGACAGATCTACATCTTTTGCCCTGCCTTTCTCCAGGTTAAGCTGCCCACAAGCACCACTTCTTGGTCAGTCAGCACAGCACACAAGTCTCTCTTCAATTGCTGTTCACTGGTACTCATGTGCAGAAGGAAAGGGTGGAGATCTTGAGATTCCCCCAGGATACTGTGCATTGGAATGGGCATTGGAATAGGCTGCCCAGGGAGGTGGTGGAGTCACCGTCTCTGGAGATATTTACAAAGATACTGGATGTGGCACTTAGTGCTGTGGTCTAGTTGAAAAAGTGGTGTTAAGTCAAAGGTTGGACTTGATGATCTCAGAGGTATTTTCCAACCTAATTCATTCTGTGATTCTGTGACAGCCAGGCACTATGATTGCCCCTGCCATCTTTCAGGCTCACATGAAAAAGCTGCTGCCTGAGGACCAAGCCCACGCCAACTGAATTGTTGTCTAGGCCAACCAACACCCACAGGGCCCACTCCCTTTTGTGCTCTCCCTCTTTGAACTGGGTAGAAATCATCTCTGTGAAAAACCTCTGGTATTTTCAGGCCAGAGTTGAACTGCCTAAATGGGTCTTAGATGGTTCCCTGCTTTCCCCTTGGGAATGGGACGTGCAAAAGGCAGAGAGGAAAAGGCACGGTCACACATGGTGTTTTGTAGCCATCCTCAGCTGCTTGGGTATCACAGAGCGCCTTTGGGCAATTTATTCTAGAAATAATATAGAAGAAACTGTATACATAAGAGGAGTTCAAAGCTTGCCCAGAGCTACCTTTGCTAAGAGGTGGGACCATAGACCTTAGAATAGCTTCTGCCTGGTCTTGGTTAGCAGCTGGTTGACTCAGATGAACATCCATCACAAAGGAAAACGCGATAATTGCCTTGCTCTATGCTCCCCAAACCTGCCAACTGTGACCGATGCCCACTGTTAGCAAATCCAGCCCTCATTATTGCTCTCCATCCTCGTCTTTCCAAGGCGCCAAGCACTGCAGTGCACAATTAAACACCCGCCATCAAATTGCTTCTAGGCCGATTTGTCATCGCCAGCATTTGTTTGGAGATGTTTGTTGGGAAGCACATGGTGGCAGGGTCAGTGGATGTTGTTGAGGTTTTTCCTCTTGTGCCTGGGGGCCAGAGAGCTTTGTGCGTTTCTCAGTATGTTAAACTCAATTAAAAAAAAATAAAAAAAACAACGTCAGGATAACTTAAAGCAGATGTGAACATAAGCCTGAGACCCTTCTGAGCACAAACATGGCCATTTCATTGCAATTCCAAAGGACTTTGCTGGCAAGCCTCCCCTCCATGTCCTACATTCTTTCATTCCGAGGAAGACAAACAATTCAGGCTGGAGCAGCAAGGCATGTTTTTCAAATAAACAGGTTCCCTCAAAAAATTTTTGCCTTTGTGTCACCCTAATACATGCATTCCTTTCTTAAAGGATATTTTGAGAAGATCTGAATGACAATTTTTGTCCCACCTTTCATTTAATGGATTCAAAGCCCATGTGAACCTCTCACACCTGTGAGATGTTCACCATGTGAACACCTCAGTGTTTTCACTTTCATATCCCAACACAGTATCTTCAATCCGAAGTCACAGAGAGAATCTGTGGCATTTGTAGTTGCTAAAAACAGAAATCCTGTGGAGTCTTGCACTGTTGGAAGAACATCCGTGGAATGTGAAAGGGACTACCTGCTAGTGACTGGGGACTGATTCTCTGAAAAGCAGGCTGCATGGTCATTTCTGCACATCACCACCAGGTCTATGATTTTAACTTTACAGGTTTTTCAAGAGTTCAACCAGAGGGAGATTTTTGGACAGAAGTACATAGTCTATAACACATTACCTGAATTCCCTCATTACCTTAATTTCATCTCTGTTGTTTCTCCCTGTGTCATTCAGAGCAACAGCTGCCTTGTCCAAAATCACTCATTCCTTTCTTCTAGTTTCTAGGTTCCATGCTTATTTTGCCAGCTACTTTTGAGTTTGACTGTGACTACTCTGAATAATTCCTGGACTCTGCTCCAGCCCTGCTCATGAGTTCTCTTTAGTTCCACATTGTTCCACCTGTATATTGATGGGAAAAAACAAGGCCAAATCTGGGATGACTTTAGTATTTCCAAGTTCTGATTCATTGTATGGTTTTCATATTCTCCTCTGTGAGAAAGAACAGAGGTTGTCTCTGGAGAACATCAGGAGATGGGTGGAGACAATTCCAAAATCTACACCTGGGATCCTGTTTCTCCTGGACTTTCCCCGTATGAGGAAACAAAACCAAGGCAGACTCAGCTCTTGCCTTATACCACAGAAAGCACACAACCAGTACTGGCAAAATCCATTTCAAATCAAGATTTCTTAGAAGTTTCCTGAGCTGCCCTATATGGGCAATTTGAAGGAATTCTTATGCCTTCCAGTAAAATGGCATTCAACACTGTTAAAACTGATTGTAGATAATACATTGTAGATGTAATAAATATACTAGCTGATAGTAAATAATAAATAGTAGATAATAAAATTGATTATTTCACACAACATAAATAAAGAAGCATTAAAAAAGAAGAAGGAATGTGCTCTGCAATGTTAGGACAGAGGAATATCTTGAGAACAAAGAGGAAGTCAGTCCCCAGATGAAGAGTTTCCATCCATACCACTTTCTCCCCCACTACAACAGCTTCATCCCAGGTTTCAAAGATGGATTAAGCAGGGTGCTGTTCACTTAGTGAGACACAGATAAAGACGTGATGATTGATGTAATTGGAGTCTAGTGACTCCAGTGGTAGGGGTGAAGCAAGAGAGGTGAGATGGCCTTCACAGCCCAGCCTTTACAGCAGGTGTGTTGTTACATCCTCTAAGAATAAAAATATCTGCTCCAGCCTCCTAATAGGATTTTCATATTCCTCATGAGCTTAACATGGGAAAATAAGTACAAAAATAAATCGATCATTCCAAATCATGATGATGAAAAATCTGTAAATCTCCCAAATCCCTCTAAATCCCTTTACAGGATTCTGTATTTCTCACAGTAAGTTCCTTCAGTTAATTCTGCCACTGAGTTAAGGTACCCAGAGGAGAAATAAAAAAGCTAGGCTTGAAACATATTTTTCTTTGACTGCTGTACTTCATAGGGCCTGAAAAACCAAGGGACAAGCATCCCATATCAAGTACAGCTGCATAAACTTCCTGAGCACAAGAAATTAATCATAATAAAAAGCTTTTAAATTTTTTTAATACACTTAGGTACCAAAGATAAAAGGGTTATTTCCCAGAATCGTTCCTGCTTGGCACAGTTCCTGATTGCTTAGATGAAGAACTTTTATTATTAAGCTTTTCATAACCTCTAACCTCAAAATCTGGGGAATGCCTTACATGGAAAATGCTCTAAAATTGCAAGTTCCTGGCTTTTGTGTTCCCTTACACCAATATGCCTTTCTGCTCTTCAGCACCTCACCCCAGGGCCATGCAGGCAGCCATGCATGAAGGCTGCTCCCAAGCTAACTCTTGGCTAGTGAATATGATTCTGAAAGTTGGATGGAACTGAACCAAGCAAAGTAAATTGCTATATAAGTCTACCCATGTTTGCTTTTACTTGCATAAGACTGGAAATTGTGTGCTTAAGTGTTTCAGGCTTTCTCAGTATTGATTGATTCCCGCTATCAGTGCTCAAAAGCTGTTTGCTGCCAATACTGATTGTATGTTCTCTATATAGTTCTCCAACAGAAAACCATAATTCCATTCTGCTCTATGGATGGAGAGGAAATGAGAGCTCAGTGCTTGTTGTCTGGAGCCAGCTCCACAAAATGACTTGGGAACGGCAGCTTGAACCTGAGCAGAGCAGTGTCCACTCACCAACCAGGCTCCAACTGAAGCTGGTGCACAGAAGAAATGAGGTGGCAGAGGAGTAATGCCCTCCTGCTGCCAAATTACAGCATGAGCACAAACTCTGTAGTCACTTCACACCTTTGTTCACCCTGAATATTCAAGCAGCAAAGAAATGAAACTAGACTGAGAATCAGGTAGAAGGGAGTGCTACCCTGTTCCGACTGGGGCATGGGGCAGGGAATGGGCAGCACAGCTGGGACCTCATCAGATGACGTTGGAGCACACATGGCAGCAGCTGGTCCCGAGGCAGGAAGGTCAGCGGAAGCTGTCTCCATCCCCATCTGCCAGAGCTGTGTCCAGTCCCAAGCTGTCACTGCATTAGTATTATTTATTCACATACAAACACTGCTTCTAACTCCAAGCTCATTCCATAGGCTATACAGGCAGAAAATGAATTTTAGGGACATACTTGATCTGTAATGCCCTTTAACATCAAAAACAAATATAAAGCTATTAAGTGCAAGAGGGGAAACTGGTAATGGAGGAAGACTTATAGCTCAATTCTACAGGGCATTCACTCAGAAGAACAGTCTCTTTGAAATAATCATGCAAATCTGGAAGTTTTCAGCAATTTCAGCTAAATCCTTCAGGCTTTTGCACACAGAAAGGTTAATTTGGTTTCAAGCAGTATGGATTAAAAGCAGAACAGTTACTCCTGATTAATTCCCTCTGCGTTCACTTCTATTTTGGAATAAAAATGCCCAACTCTGAATCAACACAACTCATCCCCAACCTACTTCAAGTACATGAGGAATCAGTCAGTCTTCTCCAACTGACAGTGTTCATAGAGACAATTGGTTGGGAACAGTCACAAATTGCTTCACAGGCAGTCAAACCTGTAGTAGGTGAGAGAAAACACCTAATATATGGGATAGTTACTAGATGAGGCTCAGATATCAATTATATAATTGACATGTTCAGGATAAATCTGTTTTCTTCCATGAGCCAACTTTTGATCTAACCCAGTGGAAGCACAATAAGAACTTGACCATTGACTTTAGAGGAAGTTTTCCCAAGAACTGGAGGGGAAAAACGCATAATCAGACTTTCTGCAGTGATTTCAGGGGAGTCATTCACTCGGGAAAGGGTGATAGATTTGACATTTTATTTCAGTATAGCTAGTTTAATACTTTGTCATTTGGAAAGAAAGTTTCAGAAGAGGGAAAGCATTCAAGGTCTTGAGCTAGTTGTAACTACTTTCTTAGCTAGAATTTTGTTTAATCTCTTATAATAAGCAATTAAATGCAAACAGTGAGAAATCCAAACATTTTACCAGTCAGGAGACTAAAAGTGTGCAGATACCTTGACTACTGAAGAGCAGCTGAAGGGATCTGAGACCTGCCAAAGCCAGAGGTATCAACAAACTACCTGTGTGTTCAAGGAACACTCTGGGGCCTTCAAATGGAAATATCTAGAAACTGGCTCCTGGGCTGCAGTGAAAGTATTATCTCCTGCTCCCGAGTGAAGCTGGCACTGGCTATGCGCAAATCTATGTTTCTATAAATCATCGATTTACCCCCTGCAGAATACAGCCACCTCCAAAAGGGAGCATGGCAACTCTGCAAGTTCTCATGACGGCACACTAGGGCAGGCTAAGACAGAAAGTAAAGGAAAATCATCTAGAATGAAGTCCTGTAGCAACTCATTCAGACAAACTCCAGCAAAGCATCTCCCTTCTTCAGCCCTGCAGGCAGAACTTTCACCTACCAAATTCACATCCCCTTCTCACCACAAACTCTACCAAAACCATGCCTTGCCCAAGCTGATCTCAAAGAGTCTAATACTGAAAACTACCTTTATAAATCTCTGTGTAGTGGATGAAGAAAGGAGGAATTAACTACTTGACTAAAATAAGTGAGCAGTAATAAGGGAATCTTAAGAAGCTGAAGTTTTAGTCCAAAGCACCTTTCAAGTTTCTGCTCTCACTCTCAAGCTGGCCTGCTGCTGTGTCCTGCAACACTTTGGAACTGCTAATAATCTGCATCAATTTACAGATCTCTTAGGTCAGGCAGTTTAGACTAACAGGTAGATCAAGTAATTTGAAAAGTAAAATTAGGATCTTTGGGCAGTAGACACCATATAAACATCAGTCCCATCAGTCACTGCTATTTACTGCTTGTGAAGAACAGCAATAGGGGGCTGGTCACCAGGCTGCAAGTGAACAGAGTTGCCAAGCTATAAATATGCTGATGTATTTTTACATTTGTTGTGGCAAAGTCAGGTCGTTGTGATGCTGGAACGTTGCTGGGGCTGTTTTCTAATTATAATTAGATTCTGTTACTTTTCCAGTGTCATTATCAGAGACACAGTCATGTGTGCTTGCTTTTAAATGCTACTGGCCCTGCTAATTATTCTGGGCACAAGGGAACTCCACAGGCAGAGGCGGAATAATCCCAGTCCCACGAGCGCCTCCTTCAGATGGTGAGTTCTGCTCTCTGAAACCATCACAGTCCTAAGCAGGGACATTCTAGAGGATGCTGTAACTGATTTTCAGATGTCAATTTCAGTGATCACCCCTCCACCACCACACCTCAGGGGGTTCTTATGAAGTCTCTTTGCAGTTGCTCTTGCCTTGTCCTTGTTTGCCCTTCCATACTGGTGCCCTCATACCTGTAGGCTCTTTTGCACCCGTGGATTTGAAAGAAAATGTACTGAGACATTTTCAGAATAAAAAATAAATGACACCTGTCATTATAAAATGACTTGCTGAAGTAGCCATGCTTGAATGTCCGTGCCTAATCAGTGTGCCTGATGCTGAAAGTGCTTTTCATTGTTGCTTCTGGCATCCTTGATCTGAATCTCACAAGTACCACCACTGGGTACTTCCCAAACAAACTGCAATGGGCTGGACCCAGGAAAAATAGGATCCTGGACTTTGTGGGTATAGCTGATGTGCAGAAAGATTACATCTGAAAGCACTAGAGGACTTACTGAAGCAGTCCCTCATCTACAAATCCACAGGAAAGTGGAATTAAATGATAAGTCCTGAAAGCTAGAGAGAACTACACTGTATTTAATCATCCTATTAAGATAATACAACTAAGGCTAGGGTAGGAAGCAGCCTATCATGCTAATACAAGATTTCAGTATTTTTTGTTTTCTAGAATTGTATGTTACCAGTGGCATTTCTGACATTAAGCAAATTGTAGGAAGAAAAAAGAGATGGTTTTGTACAAATGTATGAGCACTTCCAGAATCTTTGATCATACACCCCAGGCACTGCTCTACCTGATCAGGTTTCATTCATGCTCAGGTACCTCAGTGTGCACTTCATCTCCTTAATACTAAGCCAGGAAATTCTAAATGCTGTGTCTGACACCATTCCCAGAATGCCTCCCATGGTGTGCAGTGGCCTCTGCAACTCAAATGTAAAGACTTGTGGTCCATCAGACCCTGCAAACTCTACTGGATTCATTGAGATGTATTTTTAGGGCTGATGCATTCCTTCATGTTTGTGTCTGAATGAATTGTTGGAGCGTCAGAGGGAAAAAGCTTTCAAGATCATCCAAGCTATTGCTTTTATCAGCTGCAGGTTCTTCTTTATGTAGTCTGTCTGTCAGATAAAGAACTGACTGACTTGACTCTCTAATTCAAACTTCCACAACAAATATTTATGGTTTTCCCTAGTTACATTGCCTTTTTGTCCAGAAAACAAGGCATTACAGTCCAGTGTATGTGTTCCATGACAGCACCGAGACCTGAGTTCTATTTTCCTTTTTATCATTAGCTCTTCCCCTTCCTGATGATGATGATGATCCCTTTCAAACATTTGTTGATTGCTTTAAAGTCACCTTTAAATCCCCTTGTAGAGCCAGGCCACATATACTTAGCTTCATTAATCTTACTTTATTGAGCTGCCATACTGCAAGACAAGATGCTCCCATCAAATAACCCTTGATATTCTTGGCTCTCTTGGAACATAAACTACCCTCAATCTAAGGAACTGCTCAACTCTGCAGCCCTGGTTGCTCCACAGGTATGTGCAGGCCAGGATGATGGAGGAGAGCATTTCACCCAACTTTACTGCTTGGAAATAGATGGGCAATCCGAAAGAATCTTTTTTTGCTTTTAAGAAAACTATATTCATCCTCCAAAACAGGAAAGCTAATTAGCCTGGCTGCTCTGACAGTATTTTCTCTTGGGAAAATAAAGTTGCACTTCTTCAATGTTCAGAACTTTTTAATTCTGCTGCCAAACGCATTTCTCTGAATTAATATTGGTGGAATGAAAAGGCTTTCTTTTCTGCTTCAGCCTTCTCTCCCAAGATAAATCTTTTTGGAATTTGCTTTATATATTGTGCTTTTGAATGTTCTTTTAAATGTTAAAAAATGACTGTGTGAGAATGTCGCTTTCTCATTAACGAAATTTACTACATATTTTCCTCCATTGTTACCAGTACAGTTCCAGCAGTGTTAACAATGGGAACCCTAGAGCAAATGGTCTGGCACCAGCACTTGTCATCTAACTATGGCTGGTCAAAAATGTGTTTTAAAAGTGGCCTTGTGCTTGGCTTAAATGTGCTCATTTTCAGTAAGCACTTCCAAATGATTTTTTAAAACTTAAAAAAAAAAATCAATTCAATGTGTAGTTATATTTTAATCAGAAAGATACTGAGGGGTTTGTGATTTTTTTTTTGGAAAATGTGTGATGGTGAATAAAAGAAAGTACGTGTCCCATTTCCTGCCTTTCTCTTGACAGGGGGGAGGAAGCTAACAAAAAGGAAAGAGCAGGAGGGTATAATTTTTTTCATCATAATGAAATTAAACTGTTCTTTTAATTCAAAATTCCTAACAAAATGAGAAAAAAATCACAAGCCTTCTGATATCTTTTAAAAATTCATTTTAGTGTGAATTCCTTCTCTTTGTATGACAGACGAGTGTCAGCATAATATGGCCCATTGTGACAACAGTGTGCAAGCAAGTTTTCAAGTCTGCAAGAAGCTTTCAACACTACAGGTAAAGAGTCCTCAGCTAAATTCAGGAAAGGCAGGAAGTGTTTAAATAGTGTTTCTAGCAGTGGTGGAAGAAGCATAGCAGCAAAACCCTCTGGTTAAAAGTCTGCAGGGAGCCAGAATGGTTCCCTCTCATATTAAAACTTAGTAATCTACAAAAGCTGCTCCCACTCATTGGAAACTACTGCTACTCTTTCCTTTTTTGAAAATACTTAGATTTCCTTTGTTACCACAAATCTCTGCTGTAACTAAAACACAGCAAAAGCACATGCTCTGAAATCCTTCAGCTGTGCCTTCCTAAAGCCATGGAAACCGAGTTTTGCATGTTCAGGGAAAGGCGAGGTGGATTTGTCAGGGTTTTTCTTTCCTTGCAACCTGTCACAAAGTCTATTTGCTTCTTGTGAATATGCAAATCAAGATCCTAGGTTCAGGCATTTTTATTTCAACTCAGACCAAGGTCACACCTGAGCATGACCGGAACTTGACTGGCATCTCTCAGTGAATTGGTTTTTATACTCTTCTCATAATGAATTTAAGTCATTAGCTGTTAATACTTCTGCAAACCTACTGCTTCCTTCCTGGTGTTAGACAAGGATTCAGAGGACCCAGTTAATACTCACAGCTCGATCCAATTTAAGAAGAGGATTTTGAGCTCAATTAGGTTGCTTACTGGCTGCTTCTGAACCTGAGCTGGGACTAAACTGTGTTAGAACCTTCCATTGGGTCAGACTGAAATAACCCAAGACAGTAGGCACACCTGAACAAAAGCCCTGCTCCACTGCTGATTTAATGCTCTACATTCACAGTAGTGCTGTAGAGATGCCTGCATTTGTATAAAAACCTACTCACTTACAGCGCAGTCCCTTTTTCTTTTTTTCTTATGCAGACATAAACTGATATTATTAATAGTTTGTGATCTACTGTGCTTTTCATCTGAGGATCTCTCTCAAAGCATTTTAGGAGACTGAATCAATTTTCAAAACACTCCTATGTAATACTATACCATTTTACTGGAAGGAATACTAAGGCAGTGGGAGGCAGTTTTCCCAAGGGTTCATTGGTAGTGTCAGAAATAGAGCCCTGGACTTGTGCTCCAAATATAGCTGACACTCATCTCATGGCTGAAAACTGAACGCAGGAGTCCCCACTTTAACGCTGATCATATCTTGTGCCTGCTGGTTTAGGCTTCTGAAAGGGCTGCCTGTTGCCATGGAAACTGCAGTTCAGATTGCTGGACCAGATTTGCTCCAGTTACATCAATGCAAATCATGAGCAAATTCATTGAAATTAATGGAGCTACCCCAAATTTCCATGTGTGAGGGAGGATACAGAGCAGAATTAGTCCCTAAGAATTAGTCTTGATATAAGAAGGTGGTGATCTCTTGAGAGTGGGAAAAAATTCTTTGCTTGTTACAGGGAGGAAAAGGATGAAGGATACCTTTCAATAATGGTACAGGAAGTAATCTGAGAACTTGACTTGAGGGTGACCTGACATTCTCAGACCTACTTATGACCATTACCAATAGAAGATCTTGGTGCTCCCAAATAAGTGCACTGCTTTTACTGTGCAGAATAAGGGATGGTCGAAAATGGAGTCAAAGAGTCTACTGAGAGAATGTGGAAAGTACCAGTTAGTGCTGCTGCTTGCAGGACGTATCTCACAGGGATGAAAGAGCATGTAACAAATCCCCGGGTTGCCTCCCTGTGGCCTCTTCCTGGATGAAAAGGGAATGCCTGATGGAACAGGAACCTGAGTAAACAATTTCTTCAGTGTCTGCCACAACACCGCAAGGACCTGGACTGCTGCTTACCAGTGAAATGGAAGAGATGTGGGAAGCAAGACATGAAACAGAGACACCTCTTCTAGCAATAGCAGCCACCACCACAGAGCTGCCTTGTTACCTTGCAGCAGCTCAGCTCTCTAGGCCAGGGGCTGGCACAGCCAGTGTCCCCTCTAGCTTTGTGTGCAGTGAGAACTGGGGGTTAGCATTTGGGGAGGCAGAGTAAGGTATAGTACAGGGAAGGGACATTGCAAAGGCTTGGAATTTAGTTGGACACCCTGCACTTGTGCTAATGCACGAAGTCTAATTTGAGATGAACTTCTCCTATGATACTGGAAAGCAAAGCATCCTGTGTCCAAAGCTGAGCAGGCAGCTACTGTTTCATACAGTTCACAAGGATACTGGAAATATCCTCCTGTAAAGCTCAGTCTCTCACACTATAAGGGGATATGCTATTAATGTTGCTGCATCTCAAACACTTCAATCTACAGTTATTTAATTTCAGAAATAATTATTCAAACATCCCAAACGGCCAGCCATGCAGATTAGATTGTTCCTGGCCATCCAACGGAAGCCCTTTGGATCAGGTAGATTCATCAGCCAGAGAAGGTGTTACCACCATGGCAAAACTGATGCAATTTTTCTGAGTGGAACTTCTGAACATCCAAACAGGAGCTCGGAAGCCCGTGTGCAGCAAGGTCTGGCACCATCTGCTGTTCCTTATGGAAAAAAATCCTGCTGAGCTTCCAGAGCTGTTTATGCATTTGTGCTGCAATTCTTGCCCTGATCAGGGGGAAAGGGGCACCTGGCAGTGACACTGGACAGGGGTAGGACAAAGCACCCGGTTCGCAGGACCACAGACACTGTGACCCTGCTAAACATCCCAAAGCTGGATCTGCACTGTGCACAGTCAGCCAGGCCAAGTTTTGGATATGTGTTTCAAAAGCCTCAGTATTTCTTGCAAAACAAACACTATTTTTTTTCCCACCTCAAAATAAGAGGTCAATGCTCTGAATCCCCTCTTACACATGAACACGAGGTTCAGGCTGGGGGTCCAAGGTGAGTGCTTTCCACACCTCCTATTGGAACAGCTACAAGCAAAAGAATAACTCAAAAATAATACAGAAATTCAGTTTCTATGTTGTCAACGCTTCTGGTTTCTTAGCTCCAGCTCTTGGGAAAATGTGAATCCAAATTTTTTAATATTTTTTTTAAGCAATTTTCCAGGTCAGAAGATTAGGAAAAAAAGCTTGGAAAAGCAATGTAAAATTGAGTTGTCATAAGACTAATGACAAATTGTGCCCTTAAAAAACAAATTTGTGGGGTTTTATGTCCACTTCATTACATTTGTGAAGTCGCAACATATAAGATTTAAGTACTTGATGTTAGTAATAGTACAGATGCCAATGCTATGATACAGCAGTATCTATCCATGTAGGATAAGGGCGACAACCCGACTTCTCCCATTAAGCTAGACCACATTAGTCTCCCACACAATTCCCTTGATGATTTATACTTAGAGAACGGAGAGTTTCCACTATTCAGGAAATCTTGCTATTCTACGTGATTGCCATAATTTGAAGGAGTAAAATGTTTACAGGGAAAGGCAAAAATTCTCAAGAGTTCCGTTCGCTGATTATTGTTGAAAGTTCAAAAATTAAACTCATATTAATATTGGAACCACACTTAGTAAAGAAAAAGGACATTGTTGCTTGAAAAAGGATATTGCTCCAGTAAAAATGGGATTATTTCTAGGTCCGATGGAAACATCAAAGAATGAGTATTTCCACTTCCAGGAAATCCAAACATACTAATTTTCTCAAAGATCTTGGAAAATAAATACTTGAGGATTAGAGTCACAGAAGTTCCAGAATAAGCTTCTGCTCTACACACTGATTTTCACAGACATAGATGTAGCAGACATAGGCAGAAGCCCAGACATTCTAAGTTTTCTAAGAATGGCAATGTTCATCCTTTGAATCTCTGTTTCATCAGTACTGTTTGGAAATGGAAGTACATCACAGCAAAAGGTAGAGGGTGAACAGGTAACGTTCAAACTACAGTTTTCTAATTTTGTCCTTCCAGGCATCTGTGACCATTACTCTGCACCAGGACACCTCACTGGGCATCATCTCTCATCCCTCATGGCTCATCATGGTCCCTCATCAATTCATTGGACTGAAGTTATAAAAAGACCTTTGCAAAGTCAGAAAATAGCAGAAGACTGAGCTATCATCTCTCTGAGAAGGCCTGATATGAGTGACTTTACCAACATCGCTTGCTTTTGCTGATTCTGTCCTATTTTTTTCACTGTTCACTGCTGTTTTTCTGACCATGTAACTCTGTTCCCAGGGGCAGAGATCAGTTACGATAACACTCTGGACTCAAAAGGATGGAAACTGAAAACTCTGTGTCAGCTAAATAAATATGCAGCTGGATTTGCATAAATAAACTTTACCTGTAAAAGTCACAACTGCACAGCACACTGGGATATGTCAGTCTCTGATTGCCTCTCTTCAGTAATGAGACTGAGCAACAAAGCAAAAATATCCACAGACAAACCAGGGCCTAATTACATGATTGTGCCAAAACTGAAGAGCCATAAAAAGGAAGCAGCAGCAGTAAATTATCTCAGCTGCTGCATGAAAATAGGAAAAAAATTGTTTGCCTATCATGTTCTCTAGCATGGCTTTCACTTCCTCCATTTGGCAATTTGCATAGCTTTTTGGCTTTGAGAACCTAAAGTTCTTCTTTCCCCACAGTCAAAGCCTATCCTTTCCCCATGGTCTCAATGTGCAAACTACACCCAACTGCAGCACAGCTATGCCCTGCATCTGCACTATGTGATGCAGAACCCTGCAGAGACCCCACAGCTTGCTGAGACCTGGCAGGGCAAGTCCACTCTGTGGTTTCACATGAGTAAAACTAATTTAGCCACCATCCCAACATGCCATTAGTCTCCTTAGAAGAGAGGCTATTATAGTGAAAAATCAAATTCAGATGAATTAAAATTAGTCCAACTTGGGTGCTTAGAAGGAGGAGGAGGATGCTGTGGAACGGGGATGCTTTGCTGAATTCCACATGAATTTCCAACAAGACCAAAGTTTGGCCAAACATGTTAATTTACACAAAACTGTTTTCTCACATAAGAAACCAGAGTACAAATGCTCCCTCTCTTCAGAGAGACTCCCAAAAGAGACAAAATCTGTAAAAACAGTTAGAAATTCACAGTCATATTCCACAAGCATTTGATCTTTATAGTAAATTAAACCTAAGAATAAAACATAGAAATAAATGGTCAAAAAATGGGAGTTAAAATCTCAGTGATCAAAATTATGTCAAAACATAAACTACTAAAGAAGAACCAGCTACTATCCACACTCTTCCTCTGGTACAGGGCCTGACCTACTTGATACATGTTCCTGCACTAAGGTCTCAGCACTAAGTATCTTAGACCCCTCAAATCGCATTCCAGACTTATAATTGCAAAGCAGCTGTCAGCCTGAGCCCTGCCACCGAACCTCCCCATCTGTTCAGCCCATCTAGCATTACAGCAGAGGACAGCATGAAGGCTGAAGCTGTATCATATGTGGAGACAGGACCTGCTGCACTGCCCACAGGGCTACATGAGATCACTTGCACTTTCATCGTCTTCAAGTCTTTCAGGCTTCAGGAGAGGAGTGGGCAGAGGCCGATCAAAACAGGGGAGAAGGGACACTGCAGAAGGATCAAATTCTGCAATGTGACTCTGGCAGCTGAGTCAAAAAGACATGCATCTTTAGCTTCACTGGGGAGGAGGTGTTTGACTTCTGGCAGGACTGAGAATCATTTGAGAGCCCCTTAGAGGAAAACTTGATACCCTGACTTTCCCCAAACCATCCCCCTCACATCTCTCACTATTAACTCTTTCTGTAGCCATTGATTTTACATAGTCTTTAATCATACAACCTGAAACATATATCTTGAGCAAAAGCCCTTCCTAAACTTTTGTGCTATTGTCTAGGCAGTGCATTGGCGAGGGAGTACCTATCTCTGAATCAAACAATGTGGGGCCTTGTCCTATAGTCTTTTCCAATAATACTAACAAAACTCCAGATGAAAACTGATTACTTTTCAATCTCAAGAACAACTAGGATGTGTAGAGGAAGAACTCCAAGATTTGACTCCAGCTGATTTTTACCAATTCCTTTTCAAGGGCATATATCGTATTTTGTCCAGGAACTATTAGTGCTTTGACTTGTTATGTTGCTAACACAGACTTTGAACAAGCAGTGCATACAATCCACCTCTGACTCTCAGGACTTTTAGATCCTTCCAAACCCCAAGTCCTAAGCCAGTACAAGCAGTCAGCAGGTGGTAAGAAGATGTGAGGATCAAAGCATGGTGCTTTTCCCCTCCCACTGAATCTGAAGAAATGTGCTGTTGCCTTCTCAGTGTCACCCATGCTGAGTAAGGGTGCAGGCAGCTCTGTGCTGAGTTCCAGTGGCCCTAGTGCTGACAGACATCTGTGCTCAGAGCTACTGGGGTCACTTCCCCTACCCAGCCTTCCCAGCTGGCCTCTTCTCTTGGAGAGCTGCTGCTTATGCCTCCAAGTGGTGTTAGATCCCCAGTTGCCCTCAAGGTAAGCAAAATGTTTCCTGCTGATTTGCCTAAGGAGTTTCTGCAGGCTGGGACTGATCCATGAGAGACCCAAACCCATAACACAAGCAGCCTCTGCCTGACTGGATATTCCCATCCCACACTCAGCACAGCCAGGATGCTCCATGACCTGCTGTGGCAGCAGGGCCACAGTTTGCTTGCCTGGGTCCATGTGAGATCACATGTTGCCAGAGTAACTGAGCCCCCGAGTACTTCTGCACCCGTGCCTGCTGCGCCTGCACACGTGCGTGTGTACCAGTGGCTGTGAGCTCCAGGCTCCCACATGGCAGCAGATTGGAGGCAGAAGCCAGAGTCTCACAAATTCATTTTCTGGCAGAGCATGGATGGGGGAAGGGACAAGCTCTCTTTGTCAGCCCACACAGTTCCACTGAGTCTCAGCCTGGATAAGCCAAACCTCTTAAAGGCACAAAATGTGTGTGCTACCGGCAGCAGCTCTGCCCTAAGCCCCCTGGACCAGCTGGCATGAGGGCAGCTGTGAGTTCAGCAGCTGGGCAGGAGGGATGGTGACGCACAACGCTATATCTGGAGATCTGCTTTATCATTTTCTGTTTTAACCTCCAAGCCTTTGGGTTCTGAGGGCCAGATCCTGAGCTCTGGGCATGCCCTCCCTGCACAGCCCTATTGACACTGGTACAGCTGCTGGTGATGGTTCTTATCAGGAGTGCGCACTGGATACAAGCAAACCACACATTGCCTGAGTGCACTATCCCTCAAGGTCCTCCTTTAGATCAGAGTTTAGAGCTACATAGTCAGAAATATCACATGGGATTTTCCATTTGAGCATTTCCATTTGCATTTCTAAAGCAAACTCTTTCTGCAGTTTACCTGCAGCACAATGCCAAGGCTGCAGTGGTATATTTTCACAACTCCAGTACGTGGTTCCTCCCTATCTACATATTGGCATATTCAAAAGCTTTTGCAACCTAACCAGAAAAAAATACCCGCCACAATAAGAGGATATTGCCTTTCTGAAACCTCTAAGTTAAAAAGCGCCAACATTTCTAAGGTTACTGCTGGAATCTCATTTCTGACTCAGGAGATCTCTAATCTCAGACTGCTGGAAGGATGGAGGATATATCAGTCAAAGGATCACTCTCCACCTCACCTATCTTCTGTCTGCACCAGTGGCTAGGGCTAAAGACAGGATACAGAGCAAGACAGATTTTTAGCCTGGCTCAGAAAGTTTTTTCTTACAACAAATAAAGGGATTTATTTTACTGCCTGGACAGCTGTTGGCTCCACACATGCCTCCCTGTTTCAAAGTGGCGAGAAGGAGAAGAGCTGAAAGGGCAACATGTCCTTTACTCTAGATCTCCAGCCAAGTCCACAGGCACAGGTTCCACTCAGAGATGAGCAGGAATGCTCATGCGGACACTCAGGATTTCAAAGCATTTGGGCAGCCACACATGTAACAACATGTGAGAAATCTGCAGTGTAAGATGTGGTTTGCAAGCACGTGTAGACTGACATCTCCAAAATGTGCCAGGAAAAACCAAGCACTACCTTACATCAGATCTTTCAGACTAATGGTTTTGGGTACAGCTCTTTGTGGTGCTTGCTGGGAGCAGCCCAGTCTTATTCCCAGGGTGTGGCACTTCTCCTTGTAACCCCTGTTTCCAGCCCTCAGTTGGTGAGTCCACACACACTGTAGTGATGACTTGGAGAGCCTGTCAGCTCAGGAGTTGTACCCTGGCTGTCTCTGGGTAGAGTGTCCAAGTCTATGCAACCAACTCCAGGAGAAGGGAACCAGCATGACCCAAATGAAGTGGCCAAGTGGGAGCAGGACACCCATGAGTCTGGGTGTGCCTCATCTCAGACATATCCTGGAACAAAGAGCAGGTCTGGCTCTAAAGGTCACACAGCTGAGGTTCCTGGACAAGCATCATGGTTGCATGGCTGCAGTGCTGAAGCAGAGACACCAAAATCTGCTATAGGCCAGGCTGGACACTGGGAGAGAGCAATGATCTCATGGTGCCAAGCTTAGTGCAAGGACTGGAATCAGACATCCTACACAAGGGTTCTGAAAAAATTCCCTGATACCAGGTACTGGAGCAGGAGAGAGGAAAGCACCTTCTCTCATCACAAATCAGGGCACAGGACTCAACTGGACTGTGACCTTAAAATCATGATGGTCATATTTGGTGACATCCACATCAGTCCACTGTAAACACATTAACTCAGTGCCAGTGATTACCATTACAATGACTACCCAATGATTCCTGAGAGGCCATCCTTTGTTCTGAACATCTTATATGACTATAGCAGTCTAAGGCAGATATTGTGTGTATTGTCTATTGTGCATTCACTCTGCAAAGGCCTATGTAGGCTTCTCACATGGAAAAATATTACTGAGGAGAAGGCAGTTTGAAATTCTCACGTATCAACAAGTTATGACACAGCCCAGCCTCCAACTGTCTGTACTTGGCTGGCTAACACACAAGTGAGAAAAATCTTTCTGTGTTCTACAATGGGATTTCAGCTCATCTTAACCATCTGTTTGGTTTGTTTTGTTTTTTCTCATAACAACGAGTTCTTTTTGGAAAATTCCAAGGGTATCTATCTAATCAGTCCTTATAAGGCTTTACCACCTTAATATCAGAAATGGCATACTTTCTAAAGACTAGGAATAGTAATTTTCACTGATATAAAGTACACAATTTTTAACTGCTCCCTTGACAGTAAAGTTTAAACTGGCAGTATTACAATGAATGCAGGAAGCTGAAATTAGATTTTTTGGCCAATAAATATTAAGAGCAACCGACGTTGCCAGAGCCAGATTTCGCAACTTCATATTTTTAATATCAAAAATACATTTTCTTATAACTTCCAGAAAAGAAAGGATAGAAAATGAAGTCTGGAACTGACCTATTTTCATTGCCAAATCAGCCTGTTACTAAGCAAAAAGTATTCTATCAAACTTCTTATTGTTCTTAGCAAAGAGACGCTATTTCTTTGAATTCAGAATGATTTGGGAAAAGCAACCTCTCATTTTGTGACCTGCAAATTTTTACACAAGTTTTTCAAACAGTTCCAGAGCACGCAAACTTAGGAAATTACCCCTGTGAGACAATTTCTGTAATCTCCTTGATCTTTCCCACTTCTGAAAGTGATAGTGGTTACAGCTGCAGAATGCAACCTTGCCAAATGTCAGGCTTTTATCTGTGGCCCCCTTAGTATTTGATAGTTTTTCTAATCTCCGGCTTCTAATTCATGTGATAAACTGAAAATTTCTGTTTGGGTAAAAATGGAAAAAATATTTTAATTCTCCTGATTGCAAAGTGCAGCTTCAAGTTATGAACCCTAAAGGGTACAACACCAAAAAAACAATAAAACCAAATAAAAACTCTCTATTATTTTTAAAATATAAATGGAAATCTCACAATCTTCTGAAACCTTATGCATGATGCCATGAATTCTGGGAGTTGGATCAATGAATTAAGCTCATTCCCAAACATCTTATTGAGAAAAAAGTTGGTTTTACCCATCTTCAATTATCTCATTTCTCAAGTCAGGAATTCACAGGAAGGAATTACTTTTCTGTTGAGATGACAGGGTTTGTGGTGTAATCTTTGGGCAAAAGTGCACTTCTTGCTGCTGTCCAAGAATGCACACGCTGATACACACAAAGCCCTCCCTGTCACCACTGCTGATACCCCTTGCCTTTCATACCGGTTCATTCACAGTTTGATCCTCAGACTGTGATTATGTATTTTCACCTACTGATGTCAACTGCTAAGTGAGTCATGGGAGGATCTGAATAGCAACCACATGAGGGATCTTCTTGAGTAAGGAGGAAGGATTCAGCCCCCCTTATAGCCAGGAGAAGGGGGAATCTACAGTCAAAACATCATGACATAGATAAAGATAAGGGGAAGGAAATGGAACTGGAGGTAGGATCACTAGGAAAGGTATCGACCTCCCTGGAAAATAGAACCTCAAAAGAACTGACCTCAGTTTGACCGACCCCAGAGGCACATCCACAACAAGCTATACTTAGGCAGATGTCTTGCAAAGATCATGAGCTCTAAAAATTGGCAACAATTTAAAAAAAATAGACACAACAATTTTTGCAAAACCTTTCCAACCTGAAGTGTTTCTTGACTGCTTTGTGTACCATTCATTTCTTAGAGGAAGATTTTCACTTCCCCTCCCCGTGCCTAAGAAGACAGTAAACCTCTGACTGATTCACTGCACAGATCCCCTTTCAGGATCATGTTAATGCTTGATTAACCCATTAATATTTTGCTGGAACAAAGAATGTTCATAGTATCCTTCATGTATGTCTTCAGAAGTCTGTTTTGCAGCCAATATTTTTGTACATATGCACCGATAACAAAGTCCTAAATGTACCTGAATTTTACCGTAAGAGAAGCATAAGGGAACAGAAGGTTGTCAAATGGCATCTACAAAAAATTGCATACAGCTTCAGAACACTGTCTTTAAGAGAACGTTTTCTTTTCCATTTTTTTTACCTTTTGGATTTTAAGCCAGCCTACACAGAGCACAGTCCCTTTTAAAATTCCAGCAGGAACTTAAAAAAAACCTAAACTGAGCTTCTTGAGACCAAGTCTCAGCTTCACAGACTTCTGAAGCAAAGTTGTGCTCTTTGTAGGTTGTCACATGCAGTGCACAACAAATTCAGATGTTTAGGATTTACCAGGAACATGGGTTGAATTGACAGAGATCAGAACTGTCCCAATTTATTGAGATGTCTGCCAACTCTAACATCACATGTTCAGATCAAGTGTGCAGCATGAAATGCATTTCTGATGGCAGGATCTTTTAGCAAGTGTTTTAGCATAAAGAAGAAAATGCTTCTTTCTTCTCACAGTTTAGGCTACAGACAGAATACAGAAATCTTTCCAGATCTGCTGGGTAGCCAAAAACAAACTTTCACATCACATCATGGGCACTTGTGCAATTCAGCAGTCTGGGATCCTGGAGGAACATGGAGATCCTGGGAGTGCTCTTAAACAGGCTGAAAACAAACAGCTAAGATTGAGAGGAATCCTTGTGTAGTTACCCTAGAATTTGAGGGATGAAATGCAAATGCCCTTATTTTTGCTCTGAGGCATACTGACCGCAGCAAGAGCTGCACTGCTGTGTGCAGTGGACAGAATCAGACATGTTATTTCAGCTCAGTATTCCTACTTCTGGGACAGCACATGTCCAAAGCATCATTTTCCATTAAATTTTTCAGGTTACAGTATTTCTATAAATGAACAAACAGTTCATAAAGAGCCCTGAGGGATCATAAAGAACATCTATATCCTTTAGGCACTACAAACCCCTGTTAATGCCAAGGGTCTGCACCAAGGAACTGAAGGAAGATGGAGATACTGATGCTGCACACACCTACACCACAAGATCCATTTTCAGGCATGTGTGCACATGTGCTCCTTTTGGACTTTGGAAAGCACAGGATTCCCAGGTGTCCCAGCTCAGTCAGTGCAGCCTCACTGTAACTCAGTCACCTGATCCTGCAGCCACAGAGCCACACTTGTGTGAAAACAAGTTACAGGCCCAGGCTTCCACCAGGAACTTGCAGTGGGTGTCTTATGGCAAAGAAAAGTGTTCTGTTTCTCCAGGCTAATTGCCCACTTGTGATCTCCAAAAATGAGCAGCCAGGCAACACCTCCATCATGCTGACTGCTTTGCACTTCTTTTTTTTTTCTTTTTTTTTCTTTTTTTTTTCCCTTACCTTTTTCTCCAAATACATAATTTAGTCTCCTTGAGGGAGCCTATTGAGTGGGTATCTGTCTGTAACAAGCTCCTTCTGGGAGCAGCTGGACTGGTACATGCTGAATGCAAAGGCAGCCCACTTTCCTTCTGAGCAGAACAGGCAAAGGAAGGGCCCTTGTTGGGGACAGGGAGTTCAGCCGGGCCCTGGCGCACGGTGGTGGCACTGTTGCTCCTCCTCCTCCTCTCTACACGGTTTGAACATTCTGTGCTGCTGCTGCCTGGGATGTCACCATGAATAAGTATAACTGTCAGATTAAATCACTGCCTGGGTGGGATCTGCTGAGCCTATGACACACATTCTGGGCACCTAAGTCAGGCCAGGGAATCTGTCCAAGAAAAAGATCTAACTGTAGCTGCTGCACATGGCAAATCAGCTTTGGAGCTATAGGATGAAATATGTTCTGCCTTGTATCAAGAGGGCTAGGAAGGGGGTAGGAAGAGGAAACATATAGAACCGCAGCAAGAGCACTGCATTTGTAGCATAACTATTTTAGCTCCCAGAGGCTCAGGGCATCAGGACAAAGTGACAGCTATTGGTGACAAAGCAGAACCTCGTGTGATGAGAGCACAGTGAGTCTGTGGGCTCTAAGCAGTGATAGTCAGAAGGATGGCAAAGGTTTATTGCTGACACCCAACATCCAGAAAATGCTAGGCTTTATCTACAACCCATTCCTGATGACAATCTCCACTGCAAGTTCTGGCTGCTGGGGAGAAAGACCTGAATTATTTTACAAAAGTACTACCAGATGCTGACACTGTGATGGTGTCATCCATGCATTGTGTAACTTAGCCTGGGCTAGGGGCATAGTTTTCAAAATTCTTCAGCCACAACTATGTCACCACCAATTCTATGCATGCTAATGTCTGTAACATTTTCTGTTGATCTCTTTTCCTCCTACTTTAAATATTTTTCCTATCACCAAGAGTTTTTGAAAATCACACTGTTTTGGAAACTGGGTTTCTTACATACGTTTGCCACCTGCTTGTGAGTGGAATGTTAAATTTTGATGGATATTCACTGCTGTGCTGTTCATGGGGAAAGAGGAGGCCTTCTTGCCCTTGCTCTGACCTTTGGTGACTGAGGCACCAGGACGAAGATCCACCTCTGAGTGGCTTCATTCATGGCTGACTGTTTAATTAGGCAAAGTGGCACAGTTTAAACAAACTTCCCTTGAATGTGCTTACTGAATGAATAGTAATGACCACAACACTTTATAATAAATTTGTGTCTTTCACCCAATGCCTTGACAATGCTTCACAAGGTGGGGGAGAAGAATTTATTTATCTTTAGGTTTATGAAATAAGTGTGGAAAAAGTGAAGTATAACAAGGTGAAACATTTTGTAGAAGACTGGTGAAGACAAGAACTCAAAGGGAAGCCCTGCCAGTCTCTGGCTCAAATCACTCCATGCTACTTCCCAAGCTGATAAGAAAAAGGTATGCTCTCAGACTCAGTGTCATAGTGTGCTACTCTCTTAGGAGAATCTCAATGCCATCACTATTCTTTTACTGTCACTGAAATAAAGAATACAGACAGTACTGTCTGGCTCTGTCTGTTAGGCTAATCAAAAATAAGAGGTCCTTAACTAGGACAATTGAAAGGCTGACTGACCTTTAGTCCTCCCTAGCATCCCATAGGAAAGACGTTCCCATCAAGAAACTGTGTTATGCTCCCCAAAAGCCACTTAAGAACCTGT
>VYZS01009821.1:21198-36626 GCA_013400695.1 Neodrepanis coruscans | reverse complement strand
TCCAGCTGCAGAGTCCAGGAAAACAGAACGAACGCTGCTTCCCACAGGATTTTATAATCCCAGTCCCTTCCCAGAGAACCTTGCGGGGCCTGAGGGGCTGATGGGAAACCCAGGCAGAGGTAACCTTGGTAACCTGGCCACTCCAGAGGTCCCACCCCCCTTCGCAGCTTAACCAAAACTAAGCACGGGAAAGGAGTTATTTTTTCTTTGTCTTCCCCTGCGGTTTGAGCCAAACTACTACAGGAATACATATTGCCTCTAGCCCCATTTGGGATAGTTTGGTATAGTGTATATGTAGTTATTGTTGCTTACTACAGGTTTGTTTTTTATATGTACACTACTTTTCATCAATATGCTTAGCTCACACATAGAGTGAATCAGTTGATGTCAGAAATTTGGACTATATCCATGCATTTGATAATATATTAATCTCAGAACTGTATAACATTATGAGCTGACAATGCAGAAAAAGTAATTATTATCTTATGTGAAACAAGGGAAAATTTTAAAACCTGAAGACAGAATTCTGACTCTTCAAGTCAAATGTTACTGGGTATTAATAAAAAAAATATGCCTGATTTCCCTCTCAGTATACAAAGACATTGTAATGCATTCATAAGTAAATGCCTTAAAAAGGATAGAATTTTTTAAAAGTACAAAATTAAACAAATTCAATGATTTTGTTCTGCATTTATCCTGAGAAGCATTTGAGGCATTTGTTAAGAGAAAAGCAGGTCTATCTGCTTTGGGAGACATGTCATTGTGAAGATCATTGGGAGAACAGCTTTCAGCGACATTCAAAAGAATTTCTACATTGAACAGAGTAATGACTCACAAAGGAAAACCTTGTGGGGTTTAAACAAGGGGGAATGGGTGCAAAGTTATTCCCAGGAAAGGAGTGAGAGTTTTGCTTGTTCCCTCCTGATGGTGAACAAATCAAGAATTTTCATGATACTGGGAGGAAGAATTCTAGTTCAGATTTTTCTCTTTCACATATGCCCTTAAGAAAGTTTCAGTGATTCAGTGACTGTTTTTTGTTTGTATCAAACCAAAATTAAAAAGCATTATTTCTTGAAGCTATTATTTAAACATTGCAAACTGTAGAACAAAAATGTTTATTGGTTTTCCATTTGTGCACCTAGTTGTGAATAATGTTACAAATAGATTTTAATAGTTAACTACAGAGAGATTTTTGTCTCTATTATTTATAAGTCATACCTGGTTATACTAAGAGAAAAGATGCTAAGGTGAGAATGGCAGTATCCTTTTCAATGTTCTTTTGACTGGTATGTCAAACTTCCAAATATTCATCCAAATTGCATCACAATAAATGAAATGCACTGTAGCACATCAATAAGTATTGTCAAAATAAAGAAACAGTTAATATTTCAGAACGCTTCTGTCCTTTGTTATGACATAGAGATTTCATGGCATGAAAAAATTTCTTCCAAAGAGATATCATTTCAGTTCAGGACCCTGATTTCCATATTTAATGACAGAATTCATCAGGAAGAAGGAAAAGTGTCATTGGCTTCTGTTGCCTTGGTAACTTGTGTTGCCAAACAACAGACTGGGTACCTTCTAGAAGGTTAAACTTTCAGGCTGCTGAGAGATTGACTGAAATCACAGCAGAACAAATATCTTTTGTTAGATGCTTTGTTGATGGCAAAACAAGATAATATTTTGCATATTTTTTCACTAACTTTGATGCTCTTTCTTATTTTCTATGTGTTATGTTTGATGATAGCATTGGTTGTAATTAATCTGAATTCTAAATCCTCCTCTAAGTCTCTTACTTTGGATACACAATATTTTCTGAAATCCCCTCATGATAGTATTTGTTTCCATATATGGTCTTTTGTACAATGGCAAATTTTGGTGAGATGGCTGAAGAGAACAAGTTATGCATTTTTATGATCTTTTTATTAACTCTGCTTGTGGGTGCTACAGTTTTAAAATATTTTTAATATTAATAAGATAACTGAGTGGGATTATACACCTGTAGGTGCAGGGCAAATTTAAGGACAAATACAACTGTTCCTGTAATTGGCATGTCAGTAAAGGATACCTCTGGTGGAGCTGGAGCTTTAGACAAACCTGTCCAGAGCAGATGGTGCAGAGCTTCTCTCTGATCTAAAGTATGCTGTTATCTACAGACACCCAGGTGGGAGTCCTCTGATCAAATGTAGATGCCTGAATTTAAACTAGTTTCTCTAGATTCTTTTTATTGCCAATGAAGAGAAAGAGGCACTCTTAGGAAAAGCTTTATTTCAACATAAGATAGACTATTAAACTGGGAAAGATGAACTTTGTCCTATATGTTCGTATTTCTCTCTGTTGTATATAAAAAGAAACTTAGTGTCTAGGTCAGGCACAGAGGTCTATTCAATGCCTAAAATTAGTTGAGATTAACTCAATTTTTTTAAGCTTTATATAGACCCTAGTTATCATTGCCTTGACCATTAACTGAGTCTGATTTTTTGACTCACCTGGACACACCTTTTCTGTTCTTAATTGCATTAGTAGATGCAGACACTCTCAGTCATGAGTTTTGTTAATCACAAATCATTCAACTTGCTTTAAACTAGCAGGCCTCTAGGTTTGGCCCGAACTGCTCTATGGGCAGGCACTTCTATTCCTCCACATATTTGTACTATATTCTTTAAATTTCTCTTATTGTTGTGTTTAACTTGTGTTTGAGAAACAACTCAAGATGCAAATGAACAAATTAGTTTCTCTTCAATGTAGCTGTCTACATGTGAGCTGAGTGTCTGTGTTCTGACTATAATCGATAGAGATATGGGACTCAATACAGTTGCCAAACTGTTGGCATCTGCTGCCATTTCACACTTCATAGGGTAAAAGAAACTTGAGAATAAGGTTAGTGGATGTGGCATAGGAGCAATGGAAAGCCTGTGCCATGTTGATCCAGCTGGAGGCCAAATTATATGTCTACAATAGGATATCTAAAAAAATTTAGAAATTATGACCTGGATATCAACTGAATTTTTCACTTCGTAAGATGTTCGGTTGACCGTATCACAACATCACAAAATAATTCTCTGAATACTGGTAAAAAGGAAAAGGTAATATAATGCAATCCAATCTATAAAACTAATTATAGTCTCAGGATTTTTTATATATTATAGGTTCAGGAGTTAAAGCTNATGGGTGGGCACTAGAGATTATAAAAATGGAGAAATTGTTATGAGTTTCCTCTTTGGATCACCGGACATCACCAGTAAAGCTGCGCTCTCCTTTCACTGCGTGTTTGGCTCATTTTCTTATCTCGACCTGCTGGCAACAATGCACTTCAACGTTTTCTGAAAGAACCTGGTGTGAAACAAACTTAAGTTAGTTCTGTGTGATTTTGATGTGGCCCCAAGTGAATTCTATTTTCTTATTTTTCTTTCTGTTTTCTGGGACACCTNAAATATTTTTAATATTAATAAGATAACTGAGTGGGATTATACACCTGTAGGTGCAGGGCAAATTTAAGGACAAATACAACTGTTCCTGTAATTGGCATGTCAGTAAAGGATACCTCTGGTGGAGCTGGAGCTTTAGACAAACCTGTCCAGAGCAGATGGTGCAGAGCTTCTCTCTGATCTAAAGTATGCTGTTATCTACAGACACCCAGGTGGGAGTCCTCTGATCAAATGTAGATGCCTGAATTTAAACTAGTTTCTCTAGATTCTTTTTATTGCCAATGAAGAGAAAGAGGCACTCTTAGGAAAAGCTTTATTTCAACATAAGATAGACTATTAAACTGGGAAAGATGAACTTTGTCCTATATGTTCGTATTTCTCTCTGTTGTATATAAAAAGAAACTTAGTGTCTAGGTCAGGCACAGAGGTCTATTCAATGCCTAAAATTAGTTGAGATTAACTCAATTTTTTTAAGCTTTATATAGACCCTAGTTATCATTGCCTTGACCATTAACTGAGTCTGATTTTTTGACTCACCTGGACACACCTTTTCTGTTCTTAATTGCATTAGTAGATGCAGACACTCTCAGTCATGAGTTTTGTTAATCACAAATCATTCAACTTGCTTTAAACTAGCAGGCCTCTAGGTTTGGCCCGAACTGCTCTATGGGCAGGCACTTCTATTCCTCCACATATTTGTACTATATTCTTTAAATTTCTCTTATTGTTGTGTTTAACTTGTGTTTGAGAAACAACTCAAGATGCAAATGAACAAATTAGTTTCTCTTCAATGTAGCTGTCTACATGTGAGCTGAGTGTCTGTGTTCTGACTATAATCGATAGAGATATGGGACTCAATACAGTTGCCAAACTGTTGGCATCTGCTGCCATTTCACACTTCATAGGGTAAAAGAAACTTGAGAATAAGGTTAGTGGATGTGGCATAGGAGCAATGGAAAGCCTGTGCCATGTTGATCCAGCTGGAGGCCAAATTATATGTCTACAATAGGATATCTAAAAAAATTTAGAAATTATGACCTGGATATCAACTGAATTTTTCACTTCGTAAGATGTTCGGTTGACCGTATCACAACATCACAAAATAATTCTCTGAATACTGGTAAAAAGGAAAAGGTAATATAATGCAATCCAATCTATAAAACTAATTATAGTCTCAGGATTTTTTATATATTATAGGTTCAGGAGTTAAAGCTTTTCTAGTTTCTGTTGTGCACAATTTTATTCATATGGGCAGAGCAACAGAAAGGAGGTGAAGGAATCATTTAAAACAAATTATAAAAGCAGAGTGTTAATTGCTTACCTGGGAATCTGTTTTCCAGAACTGTGGTTGTTCTGGAAATAGTTGAATGTTGCTGAAAATAGTGAGGGTGTAAACTCTATATGATAAGAATTCATCCTAAAGTGCTGTCACCTCCTCATTTTCTACTATTTTGTTTATAGATGATTTGTCTGGTTGTGAGTCACAAAGAAATTAATGCACATTCATAGAAACTCGTTCTGTTGTTTTCTATTAATTGGTTAACTATATGAATTCAATTCCTCATGGATTTATTGCAACTGCTGTAATGCTGATGCCTTAAGGGGTATGCTTAAGATTTGAGAATTCACTATAGCTAGGTAGCTGGATAGCTTAGAATATTGAGGGCAAAGGACAGCCTGTCTTTCACATATTTGCATTCTTCTGTATAGAAAATGGGGGTAGTAAGCCAAAACATAGAGTTAGGCTTCCGGGCCTGGTAGGGGCTGGACTGGGGTGGAGCTAGGTAATAAGGGACCATCCTGTTGGGTGTTTAGGGGCATAGTAATAAGATTGAGTTTAGTTGGGTAGTGTGTGATGGGTGGGCACTAGAGATTATAAAAATGGAGAAATTGTTATGAGTTTCCTCTTTGGATCACCGGACATCACCAGTAAAGCTGCGCTCTCCTTTCACTACGTGTTTGGCTCATTTTCTTATCTCGACCTGCTGGCAACAATGCACTTCAACGTTTTCTGAAAGAACCTGGTGTGAAACAAACTTAAGTTAGTTCTGTGTGATTTTGATGTGGCCCCAAGTGAATTCTATTTTCTTATTTTTCTTTCTGTTTTCTGGGACACCTGGCTTATTTCTTTCCTCTCCAGCAACCTTGAAACTTCAGCCAATGTAAATTGGCAGAGATCTGTTGATTTCATTAGCAATGTATTAATAAACTTCAGCTTAGAGTAGCTCCAGAGTTGTAGGCAGTGACTATATAGAACCAAACACCTTCAGTATATATTCAGGACAAAAAGCTTCTGTGCCAAGGTGTAGATGCAGCTTTCACCTCTGGGAATAGAACTCACCAAATATGCATAGTGTATCACTCATATATTTCAAAAATGTGCTGTCAGATGTATTGTGCCTGGTCCCTCTGGGTTCAAGGTACTGACACTTATAAAATCCTTTTTCTTTATCAGTCAATGATCATGGAACTTTTGTAGAGTGGTAATTGTGTCTTTTTTTCTTTCTCTCAAAAGGAATGTATTTATTTTTATATCCTGGTTTTACTTCTTTAATCTCACTCTTCTGCCTATTTCTCCTTATAAATCAAACACCTGCTTATAAACATCTTCTATGATTCTGACAGGAAGCAAATTCTAAATGGAAGATAAAATAAGTCATGGCCTGAGATTTCTCTATAGAGCAGCAAACAGAGAGGATTCTGGTTTATGAAAATGAAATATTTTTCTCTGCAAGGTCCAACTATCCCATTCACTACCATAGTTACCAACACATATGTTTTTGACAGGTTAAGTATTTCATACTACCATTCTCTAAGGTCCCATACAAGAAACTATAGCTTTCTCTTAAGCATTAAAAGTTTTTAATATTAAAATCCTTTTATATTTCTTGAAGAGAAATTAAAGGAAAGTGGTTAAGGCTATAGATGAAGAAAATGCATAGAATCATTCTCAATTTCAGCCATTTATATGCTGCTCAAGAAAGAATGCAACAGTATCTCTGATCACTCTTAAACCTTCACTACCATATTGGTTTAAATATACCAATGTAAGGACATATTCTTTCTCTAATGTATGGAAGTTATTTGAAAGGAAATTGGTAGAAGTTATTCAGAGTCCTTAGTTTACTATCAAACAAACAAACAAACAAACCACCAAATAAATGAAATAAACTCTAAGGAAGCCACAATGAAAGTATAATTATTTACCCTGAAAATTTGTGTTTTCATAAAAATCTTACCAATTTGTTGACACTTATTGACATTAAGTTTTCATGGTGAGAAGGGCCTAAATTCTTCACTTTCCTTTTCATAAAAGTGGGAAAAACAAATCCCAAATTTGATTTCCTACTTTATTTAATGAATTTCTTATAAACTAGTGCCAAAATATAATATATTATAACGGTATAAATATTAATACAATTTGCCAACAGTAATTTATACCTCCTCAGCATTTGCTCTGTGGGTACACTGCTTTGTAATGTGCAAGGCAGGACCTTATGCCAAGCAGGAAAGATTTCTTTGCTGTTTCCTCTAGAGCACCTCTTTCTGCTCACCAAAGGGGTGCATTTGGGATGCAGTACAGGGCAAATAGAGAGAAATCTATCCACTACAAAACCCTGCACCATGACTTCCGACTCAGTGACTCCTCAGCTGTGGCTAGCCTGAACTGAGCTGAGGCTGAACACGCTGAATGCAGCTGCCTGATGCTACTTGAGCCAGAAGTGATTGCTGAAAGGACTGAAAATTATTCTTGTCGCAGAAAAGGATTAGACAAGTTTGTAAGGCCAGAGCATGAGAGGACAAGACAGAGGAAGAAGAAAAGCTTTCAGCATCACCAAAGTGACAGTGCTTTTGAAAACCTCCTGAAAACATAAGATGTAAGCAGCAGGAGGGATTTCCTGAGGCATGGATCAAACCCACAAACAAGCCTGACAGAGGACAGAGGAAAGATATTTTTTTTCCTCTAGAAATCACTGGACTAGCAAGACATGCAGAGGAAAGAATTTCTTATGAGGACATAGTGGGCAGCAATTTTTAAGCTATTTTGTTTAGTTTCATCTGAGAGACTAGAATTTTCTCTGTTTTTATAGTTTATTTTCTCTTCTTGTGATGAAATTAAAAAGTAGCAGAAGTGACTAGATTTGTCTAAAAAAAGGCAAACCAGGAAGATTTTTTATTTTTGAATACAATACTAAAAATGTAATGCATCAGTATAATATGGAAAACTTTCTTACAGCTCTAAGGGTAGAAAAAGACTAGTGAGCTCTGACATACTTCAGTTGTTACTTATATCTCTCTGAGGACAGTCTTAAAAAAATACATGAAGGCAGGTGAAACAAAATGACATAGAGATCCTTAAATAACTTTATTAATATGAGCTGAATCAATGACAGAGCTTATTGAAATATTTTCAGTGAGCAGTGTATTAATTGAATTTGAAAAATCTATTTGTCTCTTTGAGCAGTGAACTATGATTTTATTTCACAATAATAAAAATAAGTGACCGGCCATTTTGAATACATCTTTTAATTTTAATCTCAACAAAAGGAGGAAAAAGAAAAGCCGCATTCATGATTACTGTGAACTGGAACAACAGGTAGAAATTAGGGCTAGAAAATATAAGGAAAGAATTAAGAACCTTATAGGATACTGAAGGATATAAGAACAATAAATGAGGAAAAGGCAATTAGTAAGTTTTATAGAATATTTGATGAGTCTAGAAAACAAATATGCTATAAACCAGCTTTTTCCTAATGCCTTAAAGTATATATTTAAAAAAAAGTCTCTGATGACCAATCTCCCTTATTGTTTCTAAATACTGAGAAGAAAAAAACCTCTGAAAATTACAGCCCAAACACAGGAACTATAACACTTCAAGAATCAAGACAGTCTCTACCAAAATAAGTCTGACTTTTTATATGCAAGATTCTTAAGATCCTAATGTGACTCTTTAGGTCTTATAGAGTTACCAACTCTTAACATCAGGTTTTGCTGCCCTTATTTGGGCATATTTGACTACTTTCAAAGAGGGGTTTGAAAGCAGGACATATACAGCTAAAGGCATAAAGCAATTATTTATTGGCTAATATATGAAAAATGTAGCTTGATATAATGAACTCCTGGGATAAACATTAGTGTGTGTTCATCGTCCCCAAGAAGGCACAGAAGAACCTTTGATGCCCAGAAAGGCATTAGTGAGGAGGGGAAGCATCGGCCTCTGCTGTTCCCTAAACTGTTGTTAAGTTTTGCTGAGTTTCTGAACCCTTGGTCCTTCATTAATACTTTAAAGTATTATCCCTTCCTAAACTGCCATTCACACGGAGACCACTGACATGTCAACAGACTGACATTGATGTTACCAAATAACTCCTTGGATTGTTCATTTTTCATTTACTGAGGTTTTTGGAGAGCTTTTTTGATGGTTTTCTTTGGTTTTTTGTTTTTGTTTTTGTTTGTTTGTTTGTTTGTTGGTTGGTTTGGTTTGGTTTGTTTTTTTTTTTTCTCTTTTCTTTTTCAACAACAACCAAATTGGTAGTTTTGTTCCTGAATCTTTAAGCTACTCATACTCCCCATATGTGTAACTGTACCTCTGTCTAAAATTTTCCCTTTTTTACCCTACCTAACCCCACTCTCTGGACTTTCTCACCACTTAACAGTTTCCTCAAAAGTCTGAACTGAGGTTGTGCTGCTGAGCTACATCAGAACTGGTCCAGGGTAATATAAATGACCAAGCTCAAGAGAAGTTGGGGAGATGACAACAGAGGTTACAGTAAGAACAGAATTTACAGGAGTTGAATTTCCATGGCTGGTCTGAACACATGTAATAGAATTGATTGCAGGGTGACTTGGTTTCAGACCACTTTGCAACAGTATGTAAATTAGGTATCTAATTACTGGAAGCTTCCCTCCTGTCAGGAGAGACAGAGAAGCTTCTCCAGGCAGAGAATTAGGCCTTAATGGCCTAAATAAATATCTATAGATGCCATCTTTCCCTCCTAACCCTCTCTTCCTAGAGGAAGCTTTGTCTAACAATCCAAACTAGGTAATCTAATAAGGAACAATTCTGTACTGCCTATTATAAACCCAAATTTTTACACACAATATTTTTTAATTGAAAAAACTAACCTTTACCCAACATTTCCTGATAATTGATTGATGCTTAAACTGTTACTTATGTGAACAATTTTTACTCCCGAGTAGTTCTGCTAAAACCATACAAATCACTTACGTAAGTAAGACGTGTTACATAAATGTATTCCAGACACTTTTTAAAAGGGTGTAACTCACACTATTTGCTCTGGACTCAGGATCCAATGCTGTTCCTGACATTTTGTGAAGCACATAGCTAACTCAAGGCTTCTCAGATGCACAGACATGGGAAAAAAGAGGGGTAAAGGGCTGGAGGCAGGCGGTGACACAAACCTAAAAATTAAAACGCCTGTCCCAGAACAGAACTTGGGACCTTGGAAAGTTGCATTTGCAGTCTTATTACTGCTGTAGAGATGTGAAGGATGCTGGCAGCTGTGGTGAGAGATATTGCTGAGAGAAGCTGTAACATGGTCTTGGTAAGTAATCACAGCCATACAATGCACTCCTTATGGCAACAAGGGTGTTAGCAGCTTTTCACCTCTGTGACTACACTGTCTGCACAGCCCTACCACATGCCTGAATAAGCTGCATAACATTCATCCAGGCCAGGAAATTAACATGAAAATGCCTTTGCAAGCGCATACTTAACTGGTTCTATGTCATCAGGAGCATGTCCTGCACTCACCCAGGGTAAAAATACCTTTTACTACCTGAAGAAAGGGTAGCAACCCAGTAGGTGACATTATGTTGAGATCTGATCCTTTGATCGACTGGACATGCATTATATAGAACTACATAACAAGGTGGTAAGAATGAGTGACAACAGCATGGTTTTTTTACTAGGTTTCCCAACTGATCTCTTCTCTGTGATGACCAGCGAGAGAACTCGACGGAATGGCCTGAAGTTGTTGGGGAGGTTTCGGTTAGATATCAGAAAAAAAGCTTTTCACTCAGACGGTGGTTGGGCACTGGAGCAAGCTCCCCAAAGCAGTGACCACAGCACCAAGCCTGAGTTCAAGAAGCATTTGGACAATATTCTCAGGCACATGGTGTGACTCTTGGGGTGTCCTGCATAGGGCCAGGAGTTGGACTCAATCGTTGTGGGTCCGTTCCAACCTGGCATATTCTTTGATTCTAGGATTTTACTTCTTCTGTGCCATTAAACAGATACAAAGACATATGTATCAGATGACACAGTGTCCAGGTGACTAATACTATTCAGTGCATTTAGCAAAGAAAATAAAAGTATGTCTCTTCATTTCTTGTTCCTGTTTCAAGATCCTGTTCAGGCTGGTGGGAACTGGAAAATCTCCAGCCCCAGCCCTGACTGAGCCAGTTCTGGACTCAGACCAAGCTGCTTGGGACCTCACCCACCCAAGGATGGCATCAGCCCAACTACCCTAGACCATGTCACCACCACTAAGCTGTCATCATGGCCCCAACCTGAGCTTCTTCTGTTTCAGCTTGTGCTGCTGCCTCACCTTCACACCACTGTGAACAGCCTGGCTGCATCACCTCTCTCCTTCCCATTGCTGCCAGGGTTGCTGTTTGTGCCCCTCAAAGCTGCCACTCCCCCTGGGTGAACCAGCTGAATTCCACAGTCTCTCAGTGACCCTTGCTGAACTCAGTCATGTTTGTTAACTTCTTTCCTTTACTTGGTGTTCCAAGATGTATGCACAACTTTGGAGCAGAGGGGAATAATCAGCCCCCTTGATCTACTCCCTGTGACTCTGTTAATACAGCACAGCATGCCACTAAATGCCTTCTTTACTGCCCATATGTGATGCCAGGACATGTCAAAATAAAGTAGTGACAGGATTTGTAGAAAAAATACAGAATTTTAACAAAAAGTCAGAGGTAGAAACTGTACCTATTAAACATCTCCCTATTTGCCTTCTTTTCACCTTATAAAATGAAACTTCTTTTCACTTACCCCTTCCTTTCCCTTTATAAAATGAAGAGTTATTTTAAATTTTGGAACACTGCACAAGACTGAAGAATAAAACTTCTAGAAAAACCCATATTTTTCAATTTACAAGTTTGAAAAGTGTTTTTTCGTGACTTTGCTACAACACGCCCAGTTGTGTTCCTTCCAGTGTGTGTTCTGCAATCAAGCTCTCACTAGTAGTTGATTTACTAGTGGTTCAGCTGATTCCTTGGAAGTTAAATTAAGATTTTGAAATACTTGTTATTTTTATAAGACAAGAAGTAATTATTTTAGATGAGTGAGTTATATTATATTCACAGGGGAAGCCATGGTAAAAGTTTCTAAAGTTTGTAAGTAGGGCATCTATGATACTCATAATAGTTTGAAAGCTTTGAAGTATTATGTTTTTTTCCTTTTTCTTTCTAAATGTGATCCAGCCCTCCTCCCTTGTTTTAAGTTTTCTCTTCCCCCAGTAAAATAAAGGTTACTTGGATACAGACTCTTTTATTCTCATAAATACAGTATTTACTCAAAGTATTTGCCTCAGGATATTTGGAATGTGGGACTAAAGGGGACATCGGGAAGTCATCTAGTCCATTCTATTACTCTGAAGCACAATTGAATATATTTAGGTTCTTGCTCATGTCTTTTCTGATATCTCTCTGTTTTCTTATTCTCCCTCTGATCTGCTTCCATGCTTAACATGGAAGTTTTTTTATCTCAGCCTATTATGGATTTGAAAGCTGATTTCATGCCCTGAAAAAACTTTTGTCTTCTAAACCAGACAAAATAATGTTTTATTCATTTTCCTTAGGTTGTGTTTTCTTAATTTTCTCATTTTTGTTCCGTTTAATTCTTTGCAACTTATGTACTTCTTCCAGTTAAAGCCTTGCAAGCATCATTATCTCCTCTGTCTTTCCAATATCACAGAAGGACATTTAGTACTTTTAATAAAGGCTTGCATTTGGGATTCTTACTCAGTTTGAAGTCCACGTAGCCTTAGGTCTTTCTCTAGTATTCATCAATCCTTCTCCATTTTATGTGTGTGTATTTTGCTTTTTACTTCTGGTGTTTAGGACTGCATTTCCCACTAGCGTATTCTATTACTTATGTAACGTCTCCATTTATTTGTTTGATTCCAACCCTGCTCTGGAGAGTTCCTGCAAACCCTTCAGCTCAAAACTGTATTCAAGTACTCGTGCTTTCACATCCAATTTGATTACCAAAAATATTGAACACTACTTCCTCAAGCTAAACATTTGTGAGCTGATGCCTCTTCCTATGTGATAGTGATAGCTGCAGTCTGAATTTGGGGATAGAGTTTCTATCTGCTGAATACACACTTCATGGCAATTTCATTTAGATTATGGTTTCCCTATTTTGCTTAGCACACCCCTGTGGGATCGTACTGAATGAAGACTTGTATAGTCAAAATGCAACTTCAACATCAAAATAGTAAAGTAATGGTTACTGCTCTAGTTTGCTTGTAAACTGATTACTTTCTTCCTTAGTTTCAAACATTCCTGCTCAAAACTTCTGTTGTTTTGTAAATCCTAGTAATAGTGATTTTGGTGAAAGTAAAAGTCTTCCATATGTCCTGACATGTAGTCAGAGGCCCAGTGTAGTCACACCACTACACAGTATCCTCAATACTTTCTGTTTTGAGGTTTCAGGAGACGGAAGGAAGGGTAGGGTAATGTTGTCCTTTTGGGTTTAGTACTAGTCTGGCTTCCTCTTTTTTTTCTTTGTTGGACTCTATCTAAAGTAACTAAAAATCCAGCTGATAGTATAAGAGTGGCTCCTGCCATGTAGAAACCTGCTCTGTAGTCTCCAGCCATGTCCACAATCAGACCTGGAGAGAAACAAATGACAGCAATGTGATTGATGGAAAATAGGCTACTGTGAATTAGCTCAGCAGTGTGAACATATCCTCTCATAAAGGAAGTTTGCCGCCCACACACACATCTTGCAAGTTTCTACATCATGAGCACATAGAACAACAACCCATTATAGCATTTTAAAGTCTGAAACACAATTCACATCTCATTGCTTTGCATATTGCTGAAACAAGTTTGAAGCACTTTCCAACTTAAAGTGTGGCAGACAGTGAAGATACTGGCAGAAAAGGAAAAAAAACAGACCATGGAGCTATGTATGTGAATAGCCCCATGTTCTGTGGTGTAGCTGTCATTGGTTGCTATAATATGGACCATAATAGCCTGAGAAAGGTTAAAGAAGGAAAGCAGATTCATCTGCTGGAGACATAGTCATAGAATTTGTCTGTTGTGTTATGGGCTTCCTGTTCATCATTTTATGAAGAGTCATAAATGTTAACAAAAAGACCTTGGTTTTCTGTGAGCTTTAAGCCAGGCAAAATACATAATACCGTTATGTACTGTACTAAGAAGTCACTAGTCTAGTAGTAGTACTGCAGCAGTATATTGGCTGCTCTGTGGGTATGCTGGCATATTCCTTTGTGGGCTGGTGAAAGCTTGCTTGTGGAAAGTTTGTCCACATTTAGGGTACTCTTTAGCCTACATGCTATCAGCCCTATATAGTCAAAAGAACTGTGAATTCAAATATTTTAGATTAGTGAATTAAAATGTTTCTGTACTCAGCCTGACCCATTTGCAATCTGTTAGTGATGTCATTACCACAGAAGTCACTGTAGTGCGTAAGCAATGGTCTTTGGGTGAGGACTCAGTCTGCATTTTACAGGTCACATTGGTCATTTTTCTGCCATATCACTTTGTAAAGTCCCTTCAGCTTGCAGTTTGTTTGTCTTGCATTTTTCCAAGGTGATTTTGTCTCATTGCCAGTCCGTGAATCCATATGCTGTCTTACTGTCTGCTCTCTCCTTCCACTGTTCTTATGTTCTGCTTCCCCTATTTATTATATTGGTTGACTTAAATGCTGTCTAAAACCAGCAGATTTTAGAACTGAATCATTCCTTGAGGTTTGCATAGCCTAGTACTTCAGGCTGTTAAATTTGAATTTCTGTAGAAACCCTCCCAACAATACCACTATAAGTAGTCTAAAATTTCAGTTTCTTCTCTGAAAGTATGGATCTGCTGCTTGTCCCAAAGGCACACTTCCATAGCAAGACACCAGGAGACCATCAAGTGGCATCATGTGGGATTCAGGAAGCAGGAATAACACAATGTGACCCCTGCCAGGTGTCCCTGCTTTAATGTTGAACAGATATTTCTTAAATCACAGAGAAGAGAGGAAAAAATATATTTTGGATAAGATTTAAATGGTTTTATATTCTTCTTGGCTTACATACCCCTGAGCTAAAACAGGGGGAAATTTAGGTGCAGATCTAAATCTTTTCAGTTTCTTTTCCCCTTTCTTCTTGTGAACTGTATTTGTCAGAGTATAATCTTAACGTACCCGCAAGAGGGGATCCCACAAAACCGCCACTGCTTCTAATGAGCATGAAATGCCTACAATATCTGCCAGCACTGTAATGTGAATGGCAACTGTTGTACTGAAAAAGAATCCATAGAAGCCAGTGAATATTGCCAAGGAAAGGTAATTGTTAGCCTGTGGCAACAGCATCAGGGATGTACTGATCAGTGTAATCATCATTGCCAGCAAACTAATGGTTTNGGCAGCTGTGGTGAGAGATATTGCTGAGAGAAGCTGTAACATGGTCTTGGTAAGTAATCACAGCCATACAATGCACTCCTTATGGCAACAAGGGTGTTAGCAGCTTTTCACCTCTGTGACTACACTGTCTGCACAGCCCTACCACATGCCTGAATAAGCTGCATAACATTCATCCAGGCCAGGAAATTAACATGAAAATGCCTTTGCAAGCGCATACTTAACTGGTTCTATGTCATCAGGAGCATGTCCTGCACTCACCCAGGGTAAAAATACCTTTTACTACCTGAAGAAAGGGTAGCAACCCAGTAGGTGACATTATGTTGAGATCTGATCCTTTGATCGACTGGACATGCATTATATAGAACTACATA
>VYZS01009821.1:0-15831 GCA_013400695.1 Neodrepanis coruscans | reverse complement strand
AGGAAAAAAAACTTTTTTTTTTTTCTCAGATTTATGAGGGCAGACATTTTCTAAATATTTAAACCATGGTGTTCAAACACTAAAACAGACACAATCTACCCACAAACAATGTAACTCTGAAAAACACAGCAATAATTTCACTACTGTCTCCTTAGGATAAGTGCTGTTTAAATTAATTTATTTCCTGGGAAATGATTTTCTGATCTATCAAGGCAAATAGGTATGTGAGACAAAAAATTAATCAAGGAAAAGGAAATTAGGTCATTTTTATGCTGCTTTCTATCAGAAAAGCCTCTCATTACTACAGCAGACTAAAGTGAAGTCAAGTGGCCAAAAATAAGCGGAGGAACAAATCTTAGAAGCAGTAAGAAAAGGGCTTGGTCAGATAGCTCTTCTCTAAGAGAGAGAAGAGGATAATCTTTTGTGAGTGACTGAATTTCAGTAATATAAATGCTAAGGTCTTCTACAGAAAGTTATTTTCTCTGTGTCCTATATCTAGGAATTGTAAAAGAAACAGTCAAAAATGCCTTCGAATGAAATTTGCAAGTCCATAGTTTTTCAGAGGTGATTATGCAACTGTGATCTTCAGATGCATTGAAATTATTACTTCACAGCATTACTTACATAGAGAATTAAGGTGGCTCAGTTTTGCAAAACTGCCATTGTTTTGCTCAAGCCTGCATATGACTATGTACTTATAGATAAATTACAAGATTCTGCTTCCTGATTCATCCAACTCCTTTATATCCTTCAGTGTTAGAAAACATAGTGCCTTAGTTTCAAGGGCTTTTGTTTTCATTGATATTTTTACATAGTAAAAAACACTTGGATATCTCTTTCAATTTCATAAGGAGTTTTATAGGAAGCAATTTCCTCATAACACTCCTCGTTTTGTTGTGTAGTGCCTTGTATTCTCTAGTTCCTACTTATGACCTTTTCATGCTGGAGACAGATTACACCTAAACAGACAACACTTCAGTCTTCAGAGAAGACTCTCACATCAGAAAGAAGATGAAATACAAGTTAAAGTAGAGATAAGTTAGCACCTTCATTACTTTCAAAGGTCTGCAAGTCTCTAGTGCTTTCTTAACAAAAAAAGTCTGCTGAAATTCCTGGCCACTCACTTATGTGACCTTGGTGATACTTGTTCTTTTCAAATAACAAGATTCATTTGTTATTTAGGTAGCTTATATAACATTATAATATATGTGTTATTAATCCCAATATGCATGTTGATATTTGAAAGCTTGTCACTGTTGCATATTTTGATGTTTAATTTTACCCAGGCTCTAGCCCCATGAGCCCAAAGACTCTTGTATGTTCTGTGAGAAATTAAAGAGGGAATTTGTATCTGTGAGATCCTCTCAGTCTGGCTAACGTGAGACCCATGAAAGTAGATCCCTCAGTGGTGGGACTGAGTGACTGAAGAGGTAATAAAATGCTGACTCCATGACTACTCTACCACTTTAGCTCACCATAAATCTGCCTTGTGGCTGAAAGAAGCCATCTCTTTCCCATATCTGCACAGAGTAAGCACATTTTTCTAACCAGATCACCAAAGAAACATATTATATCACTGATCTTGTGCAAAACTATTTTTTTCTTTGTTTTCTTGTATTATATGTCATGGAACTCAATTTGCATTGCTGCACGAATACTACTGATAAATATGAATGTATAGCTAGGGGCAAGAAGAAAAGTGTGGCCACTGTTTTAGACAGAAAATGTGAATTTATTCCATTTAAAAATGGCTATGTAGTTGAGAACTGGCTCGGACAACTTGATCATAACAACTATTACACAGCCCTCCTCAAATTTTCACCTGTTTTTTCATCCTGAGATGGACTGCTGAGAGGGATCATCTCCTATAGTAGGTCTCCTGAAGACCTGGAAGGGCAGGAGTTTCAATCACAATTCCATAGGCCATATAGCTCTCTTTAAGGGAACCATTGTTTTTATTCATCCAAATATCAGCTAGGCCAGATAAGAGAGTTCTCAGTAACTCTACCCTTCTTAAGCTTCTGTCACCCAAGATGTTACTCTGCATATTATGATATCCAAAGAGTTAGTAAACTGAACTCATATTTCAGTTTAAAAAAGCTAGAGAAAATCTGAAGTGAAATTCAATGTGCAAAACATTCAATCAAAAACTAAAATACAATCTCAGTTGTGGAGTAATTCCAAGAAAAGGCAAGTCAGTCTGATAACAAGAATTCAGAGTGATGCAGGCTCAACAATTTACTTTTCTTCTTAACAAATAAATGAAATTGTGTTCTCAGTGCCAGGTACATTCTACTACAAGCATAATTAAGGCATTAATGCTGGTCGATATTAAAAACACAAGGAAAACAGAGGAAGAATTGCCTTTAACTTCAATGTAGCAGTAATTCACCCTTAAATTTTCTTCTTGTTGTTGTTGTTATCGTAATCACAGAATCATAATATTAATAATTTTAATGTTAATATTAATAATAAAAGAATAGCAATAATAGTATTTTGTATGACCCATTCTTCCACAGTCTTACAATACAAGAAATACAACCTGAATATTTTCAGGTGTCTCTTTGAAGTGCAGGAGCCCCCACTGCTAGTTTACTGTTGTGGGATTTTGGCATTTTCCCTATCTCTGGTCTGGAAGCACTCTGACTTCAATTTGCCAGCACAGTGGAATGAGACTTAGATGAGCAACAGATATTCAGCACACACTAAAGAAAAGCCTGTGTGCAGAGCCAGAGGTGGAGCTGGAGCGTGCTCTGTCAGACCTACACAGATCATGTGCCTGTGTGAGCCAAACCCTGGACATATGTGGAGAGCTTCAAAATCTCAGTCTGTACATGACTGAGTAACTATCTCCAAAGAAAACCTGTTAAGGTTACATCTTAATCCCTATTCCTGAAACATGGTTAACTGGTGCAGAATCAGAGATCTGTAGAAAATCTCATTCTATAGGTTTGCACAGAGATTATATGGACTTGGATACCAGTGGATACCAGTGTAGGAAATTCATTCACCTCTAGTTATACCTCTTTGTTTGAAATTCTCTCTTGTTATCACAAGGATAATCATATTTAACTGGTATTTGAAGATTTTTTTTCAGTGTCAGGAGACTGATTCCCTGTGATTTTCTTCTGATATGGCTTCTCAGATAGATGAATTCAACCAAACAGCTATGAATGTCTCTGTGAGAGCAAGAATAAGCTTTCGAATAATGTAGTATTTACACTAAAGAATGGAGAATAAAAGAAAAAAAAGACAAATATTTATTTGCGTTATTTAATGGACATGTTTTGGCCATGATCTCTGTTCTTTATTATTTGTTTTCCATGTTCATTTGAACAACCAGACTTTATTGGAACAAATGCTCACAGAAAATGAAGTCAAAAGTCAAGAGTGTTTGCAGAGGCCAAACATTTAATTCAGACAAAAATAATAATGATGGAAATGCTTTCTTACTGTGTGAGAGATTACAGTAAATCACAGAAGAACTCTATAAAGTAGGGCAATATATGACTGATTTGAAATCACAAGTTCGAAAGAATAAATATATTTAAAAGAATGCACATTCAAACACATTAAATGTCTGATAGAATGCATAAAAAACAGACCTAACTTTCCCTGTAGCATGGAATTTATAAAAGAGAACTAGCACTAGTTAAAAAAAAATCTGTCCAAACTAACTTTAAAAGGAAAACTGTTTTTAACTGTTTTTTGGGGGGTTTTTTTTGTGTATGCCTTAAAATGTTTTATTTCCGCTCATTTCACCACAGGATGTGGAAGTTATAAGCTGAGATTTCAGCTCTAAGATTTGAGCTAAATATATAAGATTAGCTGATATATTCCTGACAAGGACAATATATTTTGATTTGGGGATGAAAACCACTTAGTAGTCAATATTACTCAGTAAGTTTTGTATTTTTTTTTTTCAGAAGTAAACATGAACAGGTGAAAACCACCAAAAAAACCAAAAAAATCCAAAATAATAGTCATAAGGAATGTGCTAAGATGGATGTCCTTTGGAAATACTATCTCACTTTCTTTTTTCAGTATTTTTATAAACAGACAAAAATTCTCTCTTCCAAGTTTGTCCCTTGAGTAGGAGAGCTGATGAGTATTGATTCAGTTCATAAATATAAGTTTGTGGCTCTGAAAAATTAAACTTTGTCATTTACTACAATCCAATTCTGTGGTGTCTTTTTCCTTAATTTTTTTCTCAGCATAATTTATTTGCTCTGAAGTATCTAGACAATATCTAAACTTTTCATCTCAGCAAGAAAAAAAATAATAATAGTATCAGTAAAAGAAAACTAGTATATTTTGATAGCTTTATGTTTCTTGTAAAACATTTTTTACAACTCTTTTCAAGGTCTCCTGTACTTTAAATCTCCAAATATTTCTTATGTGGCTTTTGTTTCATTTCGTTTCTGTCAGCTTAGGTCCTCTACAGAGATGTTCTCACAGAACCATACACACAGAACTCATATCCATGGAAATGATGATGCTTTATCTCTGAAAGTTTCTCTTTTCCCCTTTTTAAGAGTAGTTGAAAACTCAGTCTCATACACTGACAGGTGACTGACTCCTATATAAAAGTGAGTTGACTAGCTACCTAAATGTCTGTACAGAACAAATATTTGTAATTCAGGTTTTATCTTCATTGTTGTTGCTACCTTTATATATTTTTAATCAATAAACATATTTATTTAGCCATGTTTTTGTTGTCATGTAACTTACCCTGTCATATGCCAGTGAAAATACTAAAGATCATACAATTTATAGAAATCATGTGCCTAAGTAGCTTAGCATTTTAAGCAGAAGGAAGTCATAATTTTTGAACTTGCTGACTTGATTAGAGAGGAACTTGATTAGATTTTTAATTCTTTGTTTATCCTAGCAGCTGTCTTAGGAGTTCAGTTTTGAGATTTGATTTTTCTTTGTAATAATAGTATCTGTATAAGTGACACAGGATTTACTAGATGTTCCAGTTTGATGTGTTTATTGTTCTCATCTCTTGTTGAGTACCTGCAGGCAGCATGTAATTGGAACACATATTTTGATCTCTAGAAGGTTTTTTTATATCTCAAGATTTCCTATTTACGTTGATTTCCTATTAATGCATTTGGCTTTTAAGGACTTAATTTTTTCTTTTGTTTTGGTGATTTGCTGTTAACTCCTTAACATTCTATAAGTTACAATAGCAAGTCTCTTGCAACTCAGACCCTGAGTGTCTGAAACAAGGCACATTCAAACAGTAGAAATCCACATCTTTAAAAAGAGGAGTTCCAGGAGCAGCAATTATCTGTGCATGATTACCTCCTAACCTGCTAAATGACTGGTTCAGATCTCCTGCTGTCAGTAAACAACTAGGGGCTGATTAACAGTCTTGTTATCATTCTAAAGCCCTTTGATAGATGCTATGCTACTTTTGACCTCTTTTTTTTTTTTTTTTTTCAATTTTATGTGTGTTTCTGGAGTAGGTTACCATTTTTTGTAGTGGAAAGAAAAGTGTAATTCAACATGCCTGACCTACAATGCAATATCCCAACTGAATATGAAAGACTAAGTGTCTTACATGACATTTTTTCATAAAAACTTTCCAACTCCCACAATAAACTTACTTTTACTGTATCTCATTGAGAATCCCTTAAAAGTTTTTGTTTCATTAAGCTGTATTAGTGTTTATAATAGAAAATAGATTGACACTGTCCTAAGTAGAAACAGGCACAAGGAATTTGTAACACTGAAACAGGAGTAGGGTTTTTGATGTTGCTTGAATAGTACCTTAGCTTTACTTTTAAGAGAGTTGCATTGTAAAGCATATATTAATCCAGTTCTATCAATTTTCTTCTTAGATGAAGATGTGATGGGATGTGCAACTTGTCTCTTATGAAGTAAATTAAAAGTTTGCATTATCCACCAAAGATCTTATAGGTTGTACGGTTTCTAGTTAATAACAGTATGGGGTAGACTAGGACCACTGACCCACACAGAAATTTTTTCTCCTTTAATACCAATTTTCTACACGTTTGTCTGATAATAGCCTTCAATCCAGTGAGAACCTAATAAAATTTGTTAAGTTGCTGTTGATTGCTATTGAGACAAGAAGTTAGCAGCAGAGGTTGATAACAATTGTGTGAGAATCTCCAGCGCAACTTGAATGAAAAAAGCAGAAGTCTATTCTCTGAATTTCTTTAAAGGTATATTTATACTTAATCGTTTGTTTATAAATAATAAACTGTATTATGCAAAATCAAGGCATTCTGGCACATCTTCATTCAAACAGCTCTAAAATTTTTTAAAGAACACATCTTTATTGTCACTCCTTATTCAGAGTCCTGCCCAGTGTCGTCTAATGCTTCGAAGTGATCCTAAGAACGTAAGAAATTCTCAGCTTGGTGAGGCTAGTTGTCCTAGTTTGGATACTAAGGGATACTATCAAGTGACGAGAAATCAAATAGAGAAAAAACAACCAAAAGAATTTACTTAACAAACAGTAAACCTGACAATAAAATACAAAAAACCAAACTATACTCCTCTGGGCTGGCTGCTGGGCTCGTGGAGCAAAGGAAGGAAGGGAGGCTGGCTCATGGATGGTGCTGGTCCCACTCCAGACCTGCTGGAAAATAAAAAGAATGAAAGAAAACCCTGGGGAGGACCAAGGGGAAGAGATACCACTGCTTGGAGCTGCGTGGTCCTCAGCACTGCACTGCCTCCGCTGTTGATCCTGTCACGCTGCTGCTTGAGCTGAGGGAAGGAGCCGAGAGAGCTAGGGAGCAAAGCCGAGAGGTGGGAGCCGACAGGAGCTGAGCCATGAAGAGAGAAGGACCTGGGACGAAAGCTGAGTCACAAAGACAGGCAGGACTTCTGTGCCTGCTGCCTTTATGTGATGCCTGTTCTTGCATTTTCTCGGGGCACCCTTTTGGGGCAGGCTGCCGCTTCATTGGATGATGACACTGGGCACCGCCCCCTCCCTGAGACTTCACCATGAGGCAACATGGCGGCGTTCCCACAGAAATGCCTCATGGCTGTAGCTCACTGGAGGGGGTCCAGCTCTGCCCATGGGGCACCAGTCGCCAGTTCACCACCAGCGCGAGGGGGCCTGGGGCCACCAGCGGCACCACGTCCTGCCACCACCAGCTCTTCACGGACACCTGTGGCCACCACTCTGTGCTGCTCCACCAGCAGCACTCAGCACCCAGGGAGGCACAGCTCCGCACCCAGCATGGGGAAGTCACACCAGGGGATCCAGCAGAGCCACTGCGCGCCCTGGCTCCAGTAGGACCAGCAGGGGGCCACTGCTGCTCTCATCAGCAGAGCAAGACAGGAGGGGGATGCTAGTGGCTGCACTCGTGGCTGCCACCACCCCCACCAGCTGCGCAAGTGGGCGCCAGCAGGCATGCTCCACCACTGTCAGCAGTCCAGGAGTAGAGCCCCACCCTCCACGCTTGGCACAGGGAAAGCCTCATTTCCAGGACCAGTGGAGGCCACCATGCATGTGGGCAGGGACTGTCAGGAGCCATCACGCACCCTGGCACTGCCCAGCCAGCTGGTCTGTGGGCCAGGTGGTGCAGGGCTCATGTTGCTGAGCAGCTGCTGCTGCCACTTCCCCGCCCCCTCCCTGGGGCTGTGAGGCAGCCAGGGGCCAGGGCCAGCGGTGAGCGCATGTTGGCTTGATGGGCACTGACAGGCAGACCCGCCGGCATGCTGCAAATTACTGGGATCCATCTGCTTTGCTTTCTTACAAAAAAAAAAAACCACAAAAAAGTTTTAAAAAACAACAAAAAAGTTTTGAAAAACAACCCCCCTCCCTTCCCCCTAGGAAACCCCTTGGTTCTCAACCCACAACACGAGTCCATCTTCATGCAGCCTAGGAAATGTTATTTAGGTAAAGCATGAAAGTTGAGTTGTTTTGTGAAGTCCATTCTCCTTACACTCCCCCAGGGTGCAGAACAGTTCTGTAAGATGCTGGAAAGAACATCTTTACCTAGTTCTTTTATTATGCCCTTTAAACTCTACAAGCACGGGAAGCATAATGACAGCTGTAGAGAGAACTATTTATCTGCTATGAGGACAACATGAAAAAAGATGATAAAAACCTCCTGTAACCATGGAAGGTGAAAGGAATGAAAAGGTTTTCCTGAATGGAAAGCAAAAGTATGGCTCTCAGAACTCCAACCCATAGCCATGGGCTGCAGCTCTATCTCCACAGAAGTGTAGATGAATGCTTCCTTGTACCATTATAATATGAGGCCTCCCTCTAACTCTATCCTATCCAAAGAAATTTTAATCAGGTTAAAATGGGGCTCTTATCAACCAAACAATGCAGGCAGAATAAAGAATACTAAAATAAATAAAACAAATTATATGTAATTCAAGAACTGGAAAAAATAACTTGTTGATGATTGCCCTTTTTCTGGCATGGTGATAACATTTGTAACTGGAACAAAGCTCACCTGTGCAGGAAACAAAGTTCTTCACTGTGTGGTAAGAACTCTTGTAGGCACTGAAAAAAAATAAGAAGATGGAGTAGAAGAAAGAGAAGAAGAAGCTCAAAGAAGACAAAAATATATATTTCCAAACAAAATATTATATTGCATATTATTCATGAACAATGAAATCACAGCTTGATATGGGTAATTTCTCATAGAAAATACCCCTGGGAATACAGCCATACAATTTAGCAGTTAAGTTCTGTTTAGATTTACATGACTTACAAAACTGTTCTACATGTCTTTCACAGAATAATTTTCTTTACTAATTTCTCACACTGAACTTCTGAATACCCCAGATTTCTTTTCATCTTCTCAGTATGAAATCTATTTTATATACTTCATGTTATAGATTAAGAGCATTAATTCCTAAATTTATGTCTTGCTTTGAGTGACTTAAATTTTCCCCTTCCAGCCAGTAACAATTCTGTGGATAATCTTTCTAATGTGGTCTTTCTACCCGTTATTAACTCTTCATTTTATGTTGTCACTTGCCTCTTGACGTGGAGGAGGAAATTACTTTCTAGTAGATAAAAGTTTGTATTGTTCTGTGTGTAGAAAAAAAGGTTACTTTTCTTCTGAGGCTCTAGTAATATGTTTCAGGGTCCAAAGCATGAAATGGTGACCATTAAATGAGTCAACGAGACAACCTTCCTCTCAGACAAGGAAGCATATAAATGGATATTGGAAGATACTGGTGAAATAACTGTTCTAGAAGATGAATGTATGACTAGATGCCAAAAAATTCTTTGTAGCTGAATTTTCATAACAAAACCCAAGAACCCTTCTTAGTAATTTCTGGTAACTTTGAACATATTTCAGCATGACCTTTATTTAATCTGAATATTTAAAGATTAATCTTTGAAACCTTACTTTTACTGACTACTGAGGGCAAGATTATGCCATTATACCCACACTTCTTACTAACTAAACCCAAAACTTTTCTGGCATGGTTTTATTGACCTCTATGTTTTAGCTATCTATGTGTGTTTAGCTGGAGACAACGCATTAGGTTTCCACTTTCTGAATATTCTTTTTATTCAGGACATCAAATCCTTTAAGGTTTCATGTGTTGGATACTCAGAATTGTCAAGTGTTTTTGTAAACTATGTCTCTACTCCTGTAGATATTCACTAAGCTCAAGTTACTATTACTCCTTCTATCTTTGTGTTCACAAATTAAAGTTGGCATGACCCATTTCCTACAAATATGGCACTTGAGATTTACACACCTCTGCAGAACTGTCTTTGTACAAAAGAAAAGCAGATCCAATACAGATAATATTTTTGTTAGGAAACTTCTATGAGTGGCAACAATTTGAAGAAGGCTATAAGATTTCACTACTTTTTATTATATTATATAAATTTCTATGACTTTTTATTGTTTTACTATCTATTACTTTTATTTAAAAAAGACGAAGTCAGAACAATTACAAGGTAAAATGTTGCTTGACTCATCCTCTGCAGTAATGTCATTAGAGACTGAAATGCCAGCTTTAGCACAGAAATCTTTGTTGCTTCCTGACACTGAGCCACACTACACCTGCCACTCTCCCAATTGTCAGTTTTCTTGCTTCTTTTTTTAAAACTAAGCTGAAGTATCTAATTAAGTTTAAAATAGAATGGCCCTGGGAAGAGCTCTTCTGAAAGCTTCAGTAGAGATAGAAGCTCATCTTAACTGGAGGCTAGGACTCACAATATCACATTCTTTCATGAAATCACAAAAGCTTTATGTAAGAAAAAGTGAGACTTTCATGAAGTCAGCCAATGTCAAGCAGCTGTGTAACTTAAGAAAAGAATCGGATCTACTCACAGAGGGGAAATTTAAGTTTGGTGGAGAATGAGTGCCAGGTGAAATGCAAATGAGTAGATGAACATTATTTGTGCTAGCACGGAGTTCCTAGGTCTGGTTTGGCAACAACGTGGTTAAAAGGAGAAGAAAAATGGTTGAATAGAGTTCAGCAACATGTTCTAAAAGTTTCAGCTTGGCTTCATGGCAAAATCTTCACTGTAGTTATCACAGTCAGTGACCCTAGGTTCTTGTTTCAAGGAAGCCTTCTGCATCAGAAACTGTTAGGGCCCTGAGGCATAAGTTGAGATGGGGAACTGTCATTGAATTTTTTGTGTGTATGAATTACAAAAACCAGTTTCAGCATCTGGAAGGCCTGATCCTGAATGCCTGCAGTACCGCTTGATTAATTAACTTTGGTCAGCAGCTCATTGGGGGTCAAATTGTGATTTTGAGGCACAGATCAAAATCAGTGTGTGAAAACTGTAGTAGCTCAGAAAACCCAAGTACTGCAAATCCCTTTCCTTCAGCTTCTTCTTATACCCAGTGAAAGAAAAGAGCCATTTATGTAAGTTATGTATTGTTTTCTTCACACTTTCTCAACTTTATTTGCTAGATATAGAAGTGAAGGAGAGAAGTCAAAAATGAAGAGCCTTTCTATCCCTGTAGTTATCTATAAGAAGCACAGAGATGCAGTCTGTTCATATATATACCTTGCATGAAAGTCATGCATTATTTTTACACTGGTTTACAGAAGCAATTCTCTTCTTTATATTCTTGAATCAGTGTTGTGGGTTGAAAACAAAAGCTCCCTCAGCTAAACCATTTTTCCCTTCCCCCTGTCTTTCCCCTCCCTTTTTAGGGACAGGGAAAGGGTTTTTTTTTTTTTTTTTTTTGCTTTTTGGAGGTTTTTGAAGGTTTTGGGGAGGGAAGGGAGAACGGAGCTGTTTTAAACTGTCTTTCCTGTGGGTTTGAAGCAGGTTGCCATAGTAACGGTGGCGAGTACGGGTGCAGATGGGACCACCCCGTCCTGGCACAACCCGCAGCCTGCAGGGACAGGGCCAGTCCCTGGTGCAGCCGCGTCCTCCATGCGTGGCCACTGCTTTCCCCATTCCTGGGCTGGTTGCCCCTGGGCAGCTGCACCCAGGCACAGTGCCGGCGGCGGCACGGGAACTGGCAGGCATGGTGCGGCCCCGAGTCCCGGCTATGGGGGGGTGCTCCCGCCGCAGCCCGGTGGTTTTCCCGATGTGGTGGGAGAAGGTGCCCCCATCCCATCTCTGGGTTCCAGTGCCGCACTCCGCTGAGCGCTGGCAGTTCTGCGGGCATGGCAGGCGTGGTGCTTCCCCCGGGCCACTTTGCAGGTGCGGCTCCATTGCCATGGGCACCAGCGGCTACCGGTGTTGCCGGGCGCTGGCTGGTCCTGGCTCGAGCCCAACTCGGCGCTCCGCACATGCGCAGTGGGTCTCCCATGCGCATGAAATAGAACAGAGATGTCGGTGGCCCCCTCAAAGTTGAGGAGCCGCCACAGTGAGCAGCCGGGACTGGTGCGAGTTGGGGCGGCCCAGTATTGGTACTGGGACCCCCCGGGACGCTGAGCAGGGCTGCAGGGGACCTGCGTCCCCCGGCCTGGAGTCAGCCACGTGGTACCATGCTGCCATTTTGGCTTGTAGCAGAACCTCTCACTAGGGGCGGTTCCCGGGCACTGACTGTCCAATCCAAGGGGCGACTTGTGCTCGGGAAGGGCTCAGAGGCTGCGCGAGATTGGTCCCCTATAAAAGGGCGAGCGTGGCGGCCATCTTTCTCTTTTGGGATTGGCAGTGGTGGGGATAACATCCCCAGTCGTCTCCGCACTTGAGTTTTTCCAGTGGCCTGGGCGGAACGGCAACTCCAGTGGCATGGGCTAAAGACCACATCTTTCCATCAGTGGTGGTATTCCTTCCCAGGGAAAGGGAGGGTGGGGTCCAGAGTCCTTTAATTTTCCCGGCGTTTTTCAGGAAACTCTGGCACAAACCCAGCACTACCCTAGCCCTTTCCCTCATCAGCCGCTGGCCCCGGAAGAGTTTAACTCATTTGTCCCTGTGTTTTATTGTCGGTTTTCTGTGTGTGTAAAATACTTGTTATTTGTGTTGGGTTTTTTTTGGTGTGTGTTGCTTCTATTGGATCTCTCTTGTCAGTACCACGCCTCCTAGTGGTAAAACCATGACAATCAGATATAATCTAGACGCAAACTCAGATAATTTCAATAATTACAGTCATAATGTATAAAAATCAAAAGTTATTTTAAAATGAACAGTATCTTTTGACTTCCTACTTCAAAAATTATATATTTTGTATTATTTTAGAAGTATAAATTATACTTTAGAAGATTTCTGTACACTTTAACGTTCAAATACTTTTAAAAATCACTTTTGAATCTAAAAATCTAGTATTTGATTTTCATAAAATAAAGATGTTATAATGGAAGGATTATTTTTCAAGTACCCTTCATAAACAGGATTCTTGCATCCCAACCAAAAGACTTATCTATTGAAATATTGATGTTGTTGAAACTACTAGGGTTATGCATTTTGCAATTTTTTTTTATTTGCTATATGATTATTTTTTCCGTAGCCAAAGATATTAAACAAATCAATAGATGTTTACAATAATACTTGAGAGTTAAAAACAATTCATACTTTTTGCAATATGAATAGGAAAAAAACCACTTTTTTCCCCCTGAAATTTAACTTAATAATAGAAAAAAGATATTTAGTAGTAAGAAGAGTAAACATAATTAAAGACCAGTTATCGAGTTCCTCCCTTTAAGTTTGAGAGTTTGTATTAATATGATAACACATACGTGTTTGATATTCCTTCACAAAGATAGCATCTCTAAATGTATGGAAATACTTTCTAGCGGTTAAAAGGTCTGTTGGGAATAGAGGAATTGTTTGTTGTCACAGTTGTAATCTCTTGCTTGTCTTCGTCAGGTAGGTTCACTGAAAGCTGAAGTATTCTTTTCTACCCCATAACTATATCAATTATCAAGAAGTATACAGAGACTGTAGAGGAAAAATAAGTTCCTACTTTGGAGAAAATCTCAAGAAATTATCTTGTTAAATCATGGTTTTGCAGGATAGCACCAAGAGTAAACAGCAAGGGGGGCAAAAATTGGATTGGCAACAGTTAGAAGCAGACTATCAAGGTAAAATCTGCTTAGACGACAACAGGCCTACTTGCTTTGCAGAGCTATACTTTAAAAGACAGAAAAGGTATAATTTTAAATCATGTTCCCCAAGATAAGCATATTCAAGAAACTTTACAGGAAGATGATCCACCAGCACCTGATAGCCTGCAATCATCTGTAAAACCTTTACTAAACATAGCCATCTTACCTGTGTAATATAGATGTCAGCTTGGCAGAAAAACACTAATTTCTTTTAAGTATTTTCTTGACAAATATTAAATTTTTGTCATAAAATTTTGTTATAGGAATGCTAAAGGGGAAAGTCCCCAGTGCAATAATTACTATGTTTTAAATACGTAATTTAGAGAACGAAGTTCTGGATTACAGATAAATGCAACTATCCAACAAAATTTCAGACTGTATGGCCTTGACATTCATATTTCAAGAAGTTTGAAGCTAATTGTTACCCAGATAGAGAAAATAATTTGCTAAATATCTTTCCCAAATAATCTCTTCTTACAATTCTTTCTCTCTACTGGCTGGAAATTTGTGATTAGTTCTTTCTCCTATGTTGGCAATTGACAGTGGTGACAGCGATGTTTCCTGTGCATATATCTCCTTCTTTTGCTGTATTCACTTTGTTTTTCTTCATAAGAGGGGACTGGGAAATGAGAGGAGAAGAGAATAATATACATAATATAACAACAGAGTATTCTGTTTCCTTTATATCTAGTTATGACTTAAAGCAATATCATATACTTCTCTTTCTAAAATGGGTTTTCTTTTTTAAGAATTCTGCTCCCTAGAGAGAAGTATTATAAGTGGTTTTTCACATGTTGGTGGACATAAAAGTAAATTCTAGGGGTATATTTAGCAAATATCCTACCAGAACACTATTAATACCCAATGTTGGGTGTTTTGAAAGAAAAAAAGATATGGTAACTACTACCCAAGGTTGCCATTAACATGTTCTTTAAGAAACCATCTCACCTCGAGAGCTTTCAAATGAATCCTTAAATCTAGTAATTCCTCTGTTGCAATTTCTCTTGTGGGAAATACAAAAATACAGATATTATATAACACTAAAATATAAACTTTTAAAAATATTACGCATTATTATCATTCTGTCCCAGTTTGGACACTAGGGGGTGTTATCAAGTGACGAGACATCTAACAGAGTTGACAACAACCAAAGGAATTTATTTAACAAGCAGTAAACCCAACAATAATAATCATAAAAAAAAAAAAAGGAAGAAAAAAAAATATACTGCTCTGGGTCAGCTACTGGGCTGGTGGAGCAAAGGAAGGAAGGAGGCTGGCCCATGGATGGCGCTGGTCCTACTCCAGAGCTGCTGGAAAAAATAACAGTGAAAAGAAACCTTGCGGGACCCAAGAAGACGAGATACAATGACTCCTGCTGCCTCCAGGTGGTTCCCTGCTGGCACTGCCTGAGCTCTGGTGACTCCATGCTGCTGCCCGCACTCTACCGTGTTGCAAGGGAGCCATAAAGGGGGGTTCCATGTGTCTTCCAGAACCGAAGGGAGCCGAAAGAGAGCAGCTGAGAGGCTGCCAGGAGGAAAGCTGAGCTGAAAAAGAGGGCAGCACTTCCATGTCTGCTGCCTTTATAGGGTGCCCATTTTTGAGTTTTCTCAAGGCATCCTTCGGGGGCATACCGCCTCTCCATTGGATGGCAGTGCTGGGTGCCACCCCCTCTCTGAGACTTCACCACAAGGCAACATGGCGGTGTTCCCGCCAAAATGCCTTGTGGCTGCAGTTTGCTGTGAGGAAGGGCTGCCTCTGCCCTGCCAGTGCCATGGGGGCCTGGGGACACTAGCAGCACCACACCCTGCTGCCATGGGTCCACTCTGGGGACTGGCCTTGCCCTGCACACCAGCTGTGGCCACTACAGGGGTGGCCCTGCCGGCAGTGTGCCCTGGTGCTGACGGGGACTGGCGGAGCTGCTGCACACCCCAGCACTGGCAGAGACCAGCGGGGGTCACTGTGCTATTTTGCCCGCAGCCCCGCAGAGCCATACCACTCCCACCTCCTGGCTTGCTCATCCGCCTTTCTCTTAGGAAAAGCAAAAAAAATTTAAAAGACAAACCCCCTGCTCCCCCATGGATGAGGTGGAGAAGGGGAAAGATAAAAAAAAGGGTTTAAAATGAAAACATTTTCCCCACCCCATAACATATTCTTTGTTCCCTTCACCTTTTAATTTCTACAACTTTTCTGGGAATTACTTCCTGTGTAGAAGATGCCCCTCACTTTAATGTGCTATCAGTGTTTATAGCCCTAGAGCACCGTGTTTCATGATAATCCAGCTCAGATCAGCCAGATCCTGCCCTAGATAGCAGTCTTTCACTGTAGGCATGTAGGCATAGCTGATGTGCT
>VYZS01009820.1:38099-58340 GCA_013400695.1 Neodrepanis coruscans | reverse complement strand
GCCCCCGGCCCGACCCGTTCCGCCGCCCTCAGCCCCGCCGGGCGCTGCGGGAGCCGCTGCCGCCCTGGGCGCGGGCGCTGCCCCGGCGGGGCTGTTCCTGCTCCCCGCTCCTCGGCAGCCCCGGCGCCTCCAGCCCGGCTCGCTTCCCGTAAGTCGCGGCGGTGCTGCTCTGCCCCCTCCTCCCTCTCTCCCTCCCTTCCCGCCGTGCCTCTCGAAGAAAGCGGTTTTTTTCTGTTGTCGGGGAGCGTAAATCAGCTTCATCTAAAATCTCGGAAGTGCAAGTCCATCACATCTTCCTCCGAGCTGCCTGCTACACCTTGCGTGAGTCAGACTGCAGAGCTCCCGGTGCCCTTCTCGCTGTGCGGGGCTGCTCGTGTTTCCCCCTGTCTCAGAGGCAAAAGCAGAAGTGGAATCTGCTCACGCTCTCAGCGGTTCCTTCCCCGGTTGTTGTAGCAGTCGCTGACCTCCAGGCACTATGAATAAACAGCAAAGCTGGGAACAAAAGGAGTCTTCTGGCTGCCATTATCTCACATTAACATAGCAGACGCGCTGCGGTGTGAACAATGCGAGTCTCATTCGCCGATAATCAGCGAGTACCCAGGCATTTGGATTACCAAGGCAACAGGCAATGGTAGAATACTGGGTGGGTGTGTTTTTTATTGTAAAGGAGCAGTCGGATATGGAAACCCAGGTATATTGATAAAGCAGAGCAGAAGCAATGCCTGGTGGCAGGGGGGGACTGAGGGCTCGGTGTTGCATTCCGACACACGTGAGATAAATAAGACATGGATGAAGCAGGTCTGTGCTGTGAGATGCAATAAAGATTAAACTGCATTTGTCAAGCTGAAAACGATCATAAGATAATTTCAGCATTTTGAAAAAGGTAACAGGTGGCATGTTAATAACAGGGCTGTTACCGGTGGATTTTGTGACTGTAATCTGGGCTGTAGTAATGCATTGCATGGTCTACTTGTGTGACAATAGAACTGGGTGTGATGCTTTAATCTTTTTTTCCTTTGATCAGATGGATGCTGTAGTCCCCATGTCAGACAATGTAACCCCTTCTGCTTCTGAGGCAGCAGTGGGTCTCAGTAGCATTTTTATTTCTTACCTGCATAGCTGTGCTCATTTATCCCACGTGTGCAGAAATAAGTTGTGTTATCTCTGTATCTATGCGTGCACACACACGTGTGCATGGACATATATGAAATCTGTAGTGTAGCAGGACTGTGTGTGCATGCAGGGGAAATGTGGGTGTTTGCAGGTTCACAAACTTATTCTTTAGCTTATTGTTAGAATTAATCTAGTTATTTGGCCTGATGCATTTTTCTAATTTCAGGAGTTTGATTCATATGCAGTAACACTTGCTGAGCAGCGTGATACTTGCAGGCATGGCTCTAACTAATGACACTGTGTAGAGTAAGGCGCCAAGAAGCACAGCAGCAAGCATGTCACAGACTGATCTGTAGCAACCCAATGTGAAATGGAAGGCAGCATTCCCGCCTTGTGCAGTCATAAGTCATCCAGGCCTCACAGGCCTTGTCAGAATTATAAAGAGAAAGTTAAGGGTTTGTAGCTTCCAGAGGTACTTTGTATCACCTGCTGAACTGCCAGCTCAATTTTGCCGTCTCAGTCTCCATGCAAGTGGCTGTATTGTGCATATGTGTGTGGCTGCATGAATGGTTATTATAAATGTATGTGTGGATACTTAAAAGAGCAGAGGCAGGGGGTGATAGCCACCTGCTAGCTGCAGGTGCCATTCAAACCACCAACTTGATGAATGGGTTGCTGCTTTCACCTTTTGACTGCTTCACCGGCCGGGTTTGAAATGCTTCTGTGTTCTCCAAAAGTTTGCCCGAAAAGGGCCTCCTTCTTCTGACAGTGAATTATGAAATTTCTAACCACTTTGTCTTCCTCTTGACGGTATGGGCAACATTTAGTACTGAAAGGTAATTCTTTCTTGAGAGTTAAGGACTAGGTATGGACCTTCTGTGCATTTGGAGTTGGGAGAATCAAAGCTTTCTTGGAGGGTTAGAGAACATATTCATCTAGTTGTAAAGAGTGAAGGGAAGCAACAGACTTGAGAAATTATGATGGGATATATTTTGAAACTGTATATTTTCCCTGTAAGATCTGAATATTTGTAGTCATGCCATTAAGAAATAGAGGGAAATAAAGTCTTGTAGAATGCTTCCAAACTGGCTTTTTTCACTTCAACATGACATAAAAACACCCAGTGATTTGCATGGGATTGTGTTTTAGGTGTTTTTTTAGTGAAATACACAATGGAGCCTTAATTTATGCCAATACAATTTAAACATATTCAAATAATAATGTTAAATAGAGGAACGTATTTGAGGAAGGTGTACATCACAAAGGCAACATCAGTCAAAAGTGAATTCCTGCTAGCCATCCAAAGTCAGTATTAGTGTACAGACTGACTACACCACCCTCTTGTTTTCCTCATCTTGAATGTAAAAAGCTTAGGATACCTGTGCACAACATCAGCTTTTAGTTTGCTTCATGCCAGTGTGTGATGTACAGAGGTACTTATTCTTTGTTTCCTTTACAATATATCCTCATGTTTCCTTGCTGACTGTAACTGGTCTTCGTGTTCTTTCTATGTGGATGACTCCTTGCTCTGCCATATTCCTCTATGTGAACAGAGAATGAATTGCATAGAGTGATTTACACAGTCTATGGAAAACATAGCACAAAAGGTCAGGGGGCAACTTGGTCAAGTTTTGTATGTGCGTTTTTAATAGTAATGTGTTTAATAGCAATCTGTCAACTAGACTAAAAACTAATTTCAGGTGGCCAAAGTGTTTCAACCTGAACAAACACTGTAGGCATGTGAAGATGGTGAATGTATATCAGGTGAGGGATATTGGCTTTGTTCCCTTGGAAAAAAAAACCCCTCAATGAAAAATGAAAAGTTAGTTGTTCCCTTCTAAATGTCTTGGTGGGATTTTTTTTAAAGGAAACAGAAGCAGATCTCCAAAATTGTTTTGATTGCCAGTAAGCGGAAACAAATTTTGTTTTTCGCTTGTCACAGTGGGGTTTTTTCGAATTAATAACCAAGGCTAAGGATATTTTCAGTGGACCTTGGACAAAAAAAGAAAAAAAAATCCATTTGATCTGTTATTTATGAATATATTGTCAAGGATTCCTAGTTTATCAAATTGCTAGGTTTGCATGGTGCTGTGCAAATACCAAATTTGAACTTCCTTTTTGCTATGAAACACTACACTGTTCCAGAAAGGATTTAAGCTGATTTTTTTTCCAATTTTTTTCCCCAGTTTCTAGTGTTAGGTTCATGGTGGTGCCATGATCAAAAAGGATATTAATAATTAAAGCTATGTGAGTAGTGTTTTCCGCTGCAGGTGCATGAGGTTTTAGGGGGAAAAAAGGGGAGCAAGGAGCCTTGTTTGGAAGTAGTTATGGTTTTGTTTGTATTAAAGTACTGTCACCTAGAGGCTCCAACCAAGAATACAGCCAAAGGGTGCTGAGCACCCTGAGCCCACAGGCACCCACAGGCCTCTGCAGAGGCAGAGCAAGGTGCAGACATAGAGGTGCTGTCAGGCAGGAACAGACCAGGAGCTCCAGTTTTGGGCTATATTTTGACTGTTCTGATTTTTGCCTGTGCGTAATTGCAAAGGAGTGTTTAGCCCTTGTAGATCTTTGACACCTCGCTCCTTGTCATGAGGTGCTCTCCTCTCTAGGTGTCCATGGGTGACATGGGAGAAATGACAGTCAGTGTTACAGTGGCAATTACCTGCCCATCTTGGTGTCAGCTAAGAAAGTTAGGATAGAGTCAGTAGATTTAAAGGGTTGTGTGAATTCTTGTGTGTGGCAGCTACTGGTCAGGTAGGATGACTGTGCTTCAGAAACATGAAAGACCCCTTCAGAACTGCAAAGCTGGCTTGAGGATAAGAAGCAGAAACTAGCCACTGAAAGCCCAGTTGTGGGAAACTTGATGCCAGTGCTTGGAGTGAAAAGATTTTTTGAGAAAGTCAACATCTGGTTCTTTTCTGCAGTAGTTGATAGATTTTTCAGTGTTTAAAACAGAGATAGATGCTTTATAAAGGTAGTGTTTTAGACACCTGGCCTTCTCAACAAATGATGTGGAAAATCACCAGGAAGGTATAAATTCCAGTTTCACCCTCCTCAACATGTAAAGTTCCAGTGCTTTAGGAATGTGTGCTTCACTAAACCATCTGAATCTCTCCTTCCTTAAGCAATGAAGTCGTGTAAAAAAAGAGTATCAGATACATGTACAATTGTTTTAATGACAACATAAACATATTTAAAACACAGCAAATAATGCCAGAAATTATGTGTATAAACTACAGTAATTCACTAGTATTATTTTACAGAGGTCACTTGTTATTAAACAACTTCTATTAGAATTATCTGTCAGCTTGTGAAGTTTGTAACTATTCCTACAAGGCTGAGTGTCTGACTGGTTCTGTTTTCTTGGTGCTGGGATTAAGAGGAGCTGTTTAGACCTAACTACCAATGTACCTCTCCAACATGAGTGTTGTATTACTGGTGGTTTCAGTACATTTGCCAGTAGCTAAGAAATCTTTCCTCATTACTTGACTGCTGTTTCTCTACATCATAGTTTGAGAAGTAATTTCCCTTCATCTCTTCCTTTTTGCTCTATGGCTTCCTCTGCTGTTTGGCCTTTAGTGCTGACCAGTACTATGTATAGGTTCATTAGCACTATTATAAATTTAGTCAATACTCTTTTAGTGGACTCCAGCTGAGCCCAAACTGACTCACTGCCCTCCAGGGTGCAGTGAGAGACTTAATTACCCTTGTACCGTTCAACAGGAGCAATGTCATGGGCAGCATTTGCTTTGGCTGAAGAAGTTGAAGTTTCTTTCTCTATTGGCTGCCATTTTCAAGTTTAAAGGAAGGGATTTCAGGATAATTCACAGCTCTTTATAATAACAGTGGAAAGCCACTGTTCTTTTGCAAATGAGAATTGGATTGGTCACGTTTCATTATTGTACTTACATGGATTTTCCTTTGATGGTGGGAGTATTCCTTTGGGTCGTTTTAAGGACAGAAATGAAAGTTTAAAGAGTGAAGTGGAGGGACAAGTAATCCTCTAGTTGAGTGGCATGTGTTTAAGCATCTCCTACTGCTTGAAGCCAAAGAAGCCTTCACATGCTGGAGGAAGGGTGGGTATTGTATCCAGTATAGCCAAAGTCATACTGAAACATGTATGCAGTTGGTGATGAACCAGAGTCATCCTGGGGAATGGAAACCATGAGATTGCCGTCTCATGGGGTAACTAAGGTGAAGTTTGAGGGATGAGGTCTAGGGCAGCAAGTGTGTATTAGTATAAGTGTGTATAAGTCAATGCTCTGCAAGGCTTGTCTACCACTATTTTCAGTGTTGCTATAATTTCTGATATTAATAATGTCTGCAATATAAAGCTAAATCCTGTGTTGGATAGTGCAAGAGCCATGTTATTCAATGTGCATAATGAGCATTTCTCAACAAATCTGTACCTGGTCTCTTTTTTTTGGCTTTTATATGTTGTGCTATGTTCTGTGCTGAAGGCTTTCAGCATATTGGTTTCTTGAGGCGTCACCCATTTTGACTGTAACAGAGTAAAAACTGAGAGATTTACTCTGTATTTATAATTAGGATGGAGTGATTGTATAGTCTTTGAGAACCCAGTGTAGCCTTCCACTGAACAAATACTCTGACTCTACCACTGGAAACTGTGGATGAATGGTATATGAAATCTCTTCTACATACTGTAAAGGAGAGAAACCTACTTTGGAGGCAAAGAAAGTGAAGTAATAGTTATAACTTCTTAACAGCAGGCTAAATAAAGCATTGCTAACTCAAAGTCTGAGCATGTTTACAAACTGTACGGTGTATTTGCATTAGAAGAATCTTCAGTGACTGTGATTTGATTCCTGCCTGTCATTACCCTTCTTATTTATTCATACACTTGCAAAATATTTACTGTGTTCCTCAGGTTTTATTACCTGTCCACAGTACATCAGTGGGGAATAGAGAGGAATGTCTGCAGTGAGTCCTTTCACTGCTTATGTCATGGAGAGAGCTTCTTTGTAGTCATTCAAGTATACGAACACTCAGATGTGCCATAAATATCCAAACAAATCACAGAGCAGACATCATCAGAAACAGTCAGAGAAGGAAGTAAAGTAGGAGGCATCATTCAGAGTAGGATAAAAGAAGAAGGCTTAATAGCAGTCACAAATTCTGGGTTAGTCATCATTTGTCTCCATGCTGGTGGAGGGGACTTGGTAAAGTATTGCGTCACTTGCAAGTATTAGTCACTGAAGTCATTGTCTGAGCCTCTGAATGAGAGGGGCAAGATTTTCAGCCTTCTAAGAGAAAATATTTTAAAGAAACATGGGCTAGTAGGACTTAGTGATTGGAAGGTGTTCAATTATTCCCTTATTCACACACCAGTTTATATGGTTACTATCAATGTAAATATTACATGTCAAGCATTTTACAGAGAATTACTATTTTCTGTTAGTTTTCTCTAATTATTTGTTAGGGGAAATTATTCTTATCCCTAATTTAATTTTTTGTGTGATATTGCTTAATTGAATTAGGGTATTTTGAAACAAATAGGTCAGTTCAAATTCACAGTTATGTTCTGATACAGTGCTGTTGTGCTGGCACAGCATTGTGGAATCTGTTTGAAATTTCCTAGTTGTGAAATGTATTCATTGTTTCATTTTGCCTTACACAGTTGCTGTTGCTATTGTTAGATTATTTGTTATTTGCAACAGAGGCAGATTTTATCACGTATGTGTGCATTATTTGTGCAATGTAATTCCTATTCTTACATGATTTACACTTGATGTTACAAACAGGTTACAGAATGAACACATAGGTAGCCCTTGCTTTTGGCTCACAGTGCAAAAGGAGGGAGAAGTGGTCCAAGCTTGGAGTACTATCTGGGGACATGGGAGAGTCAGCAGGCTTTGAAGCACATTGATAAAGCACATGTAGAGCCTGTGTGGATTCTTTAGGCAAGTTAACTCTGGATAGAGTTTCAGTGATAGATGGTGGTCCAGACAAAAATGCAGTTCTTGATATAAAATACAAGTCAGTGGTGTTTGAAAATGAAAGAGCAATGTGTGTCTATTAAATGGTGTATATATATCTAGATGAGGAAAGATCACCTGTGTGTATGTGTACATATATGCAAATAGAAGTCTAATTTACAAGTTAATAGCATGAGAACGAGAAAATTTCAAGTGGAGTATATTTTACGGTTCTAGGATTAATAGTTACTTCTGCTGGATTTAACATATTTCGTTAATTACACTAGATGAATAGTTACCCTGTGTTCATTTTGAAGCCACCTATGCTTTTGCATGAAAAGAACTGTAAGAAATGTTTGCCTGTATCTGTGGACAAAGCTAATGGAAAAACCCAATCCTCTCATCCACATATTTATCTGAAAGATGTGTTGTATATCTGCAGTTGATTTTCTAGAATGCTGATTAGCTAATACTGTTTTTGGCATGCAGCTTATCCATCGTGTGGGAGAACACTATCTGAATTTCAATTCACTTTTCAAAATGATGTTGAACTGCTATTGCTTTAAAGGCTTTTCTGGCCATTTTGGGACCCACTGCAGACAGTGGAGCTGCAGTCTGGTCTCAAAATCTAATTGAATTGATAAAAGGCAGCTGAAGTAGAGATTGTTGAAGAGTTGGAGATGAATTGCAAAAAGTACGTGTTTCTGAGTAACTTAGTGTCCTTGTTTGAAACTCTGACCAAGTTTATTTGGACTTTCACTGCTAACAGAACCTTTTATGCTAAAAGCTCTGTGCTTCAGTATAGTTAAGGAATTCATTAGTGCTGTGTAGTTTGATATAATCACATTCCTATTAAAGAAACTTCATGCCTCTGAGAGTACGAGGCTAATAATGGAAGGAGGAGTGGAGAGTTAAGGTAATGTCGGGTGTTAATCCCTTTGTCCCCACCAGCAACGTGCCACTGTTTAAACTTCAAAAATCTCACCCTTTGAATGTCTGTTTTTGCAGTGATGGGTCTTTCCCTTATGATTCTGTTCCCTGGCAACAAAATACCAACCAGCCTCCAGGCTCTTTATCAGTGGTCACCACAGTATGGGGTGTGACTAACACCTCTCAAAGCCAGGTAAGCTTCATTTTTATGCTTCCTTCCCTCTAGCTACACGATTTTGCTAATGTTTGTAAAACGGAAATTTTAGAAATCCCTTTGGGATCAATAGCAGCATCTGTTGTCTTTGTCATACGTAGTGCCTTTTTTCTCAGTCATGTCCTCTTTGGTGGCATTGGAAAGGAGGTATCCCAGATCTTCAGTCAGTCACTCCTTAGGCTGCATGCAAATGTCAGGCTTGGGTTTAGCTTGTATTTTGCACTGTGTGGTTTCAAAACTAAAAGCATTGGTTTGGAGTAACCTTAAATCTGTTGGGAATTTCAAGTTGAATCTGAAGAATTGTTTTGTTAAAAGGAAGAAATCAGCTAGATTCACCAAATGACGGTTGCTGATTTTACCTGGTGCTGTGTCGTACTTGTGGGCTGTCAAAATTTAGTACCAAATCTACCCCTACACTGAGTTGCCAGCCACCAGCATTAGGCTGTGTTCTTTCCAGCCTCTCCTGTTAATGCAGCCTGACTTTACAAAAATATTTCAATATGCATTGGAGCAAAAGCATGAGCTCCTGGCTTCCAGGTGAGGGCCATACTTCCTGGTTATTCATTTGGTTCTCTCTGCTCTTAACTACCTTTCTTCTGTGTTGTATATTGAATTGTACTATACAAAAAGAAGCAGCTTTTATGAAGAAGTTGCCAATTACTTGTGGTAGTGTGCGCTCCAAGGGATTGACAAAAAATAAGCTCTTAAACAGTCTGGCCTTTTTTTAAGCCAGAGATTAAGTGTTTAAAACAGATCACCATCTTCAATGAGTTTAAATAGTACATAAATCTAACCTGTCTTTTCTACCTTATTCAAACCAAGTGACATTGGATCCCATACAGAATTTTCTGAGGATTTTTACTGTTTTAATTTTGGTAAGAAAATAGAAAATTGTTACGGAATGAGGTATTTGAAAAATAAATTACTCAGTAAGTCATAGATATTCACCCGGCAGTTATGTAAGGACTGGTTGTGGCAAAATCTTTCTTCAAAAAAAATAACAAGAGGAAATAGTTACAGGAGCTATAACATGATTTATTATTGTTGATTTCTTTGAACACCTTAAAAAAAAAAGGTCTCCCATCTGGGAGAGAAACACCTGTGTAAACATGATGGTCTATACATTGACCAGAAAATGAAAATTCAGTTTCTTGTGGAAATCTTTCACATTAAAAAGGCAAAAGATAAAAAAAAAATTACTCAGAGTTTTGTTCTATCATAAGAACACTAATATTACTTGGTACTTCATAAGAATGTGCAATAGAAGGAAGAAAGTGTTTTGACACAAAGCAAGAAAATGCTTCTTCAGAGAGACTACAGGGGAGCAGTGAAATTCTGGAGTGATACTTGGTTGTAGCTATTCAGAGCAAATTGAAATGAATGTCAGAGTTTCCTCTAAGTCTTTATGCTCTTCAAGGGAAATGAACGAGCTGAGCTCACCAATTTCTTTTCACAAATGCCTGAAGTTGATGACTTAGTCTTGTGTAAAAATCATGACTACTAAGTTTTTTCCCAAGTAAGAGACAGATTTCCATGCAGGTAATCCATNAGGAGCTATAACATGATTTATTATTGTTGATTTCTTTGAACACCTTAAAAAAAAAAGGTCTCCCATCTGGGAGAGAAACACCTGTGTAAACATGATGGTCTATACATTGACCAGAAAATGAAAATTCAGTTTCTTGTGGAAATCTTTCACATTAAAAAGGCAAAAGATAAAAAAAAAATTACTCAGAGTTTTGTTCTATCATAAGAACACTAATATTACTTGGTACTTCATAAGAATGTGCAATAGAAGGAAGAAAGTGTTTTGACACAAAGCAAGAAAATGCTTCTTCAGAGAGACTACAGGGGAGCAGTGAAATTCTGGAGTGATACTTGGTTGTAGCTATTCAGAGCAAATTGAAATGAATGTCAGAGTTTCCTCTAAGTCTTTATGCTCTTCAAGGGAAATGAACGAGCTGAGCTCACCAATTTCTTTTCACAAATGCCTGAAGTTGATGACTTAGTCTTGTGTAAAAATCATGACTACTAAGTTTTTTCCCAAGTAAGAGACAGATTTCCATGCAGGTAATCCATGAACAGTCATACTTTCTTTTCAGTGGAAATCATGGCAATTTGGGGAAAAAAAATCCTTCAAACAAGCAAAACAAGTCCTTTTAAAAACAGAACAGAGGACTCTTTTAAAAGAATCAATAAAAACGACAAATAGACTTCCATACACTTGAGGGAGAGTTAGTTTTCCCATCTGTAGTACCCTTTGCAGTATGCCAGTGGGACTGAATATTTCTGTTATTTCAAAGGCCTGCATTAAACAAACAAATCCAAAACAAATAACAAACAAACAACAAAACCACACACAAAAAAAAGCACAATAAAAAAGTCATGTCCTTTCTCATAGGCAGATGAATGGTCAGAGCATGTTTCTAGCAGATACTTCTCATAAACATTTTTCGTAAGTGTATTAGTTTGGGTTCCATCTAGTTGAAAATATCCTGTTTGTTTAGAAATGACAGCAGGAGAAGTGACCAGGAATGTGCATTTAGATTTCAATGAGATCTATGCTGATAAGAGTTCAGAATACAGGGTGGTTATGTTTTAATTTAATGACTGCAGCAAATCCACTTAATTTGTTTGAAGTAGTTCAAGGTACAGCCCCTTATTCTCATGTTTTTTCTCACAGGTGCTGGGAAATCCAATGGCAAATGCTAACAACCCTATGAACCCAGCAGGAAATCCCATGGCTTCTGGGATGACAACCAGTAACCCTGGAATCAATTCCCCTCAGTTTGCTGGACAGCAGCAACAATTTTCAGCCAAGGCAGGCTCCACTCAGCCATACATACAGCAGGGCATGTATGGGCGACCCAATTATCCTGGCAGTGGAGGCTTTGGTGGCAGGTAAGATTTATTTGTGCAAGTGGAAAATAGATATAAATAGTTGATGAAGCTTGTTTTAGTGACCTGGCAGAAGTGTCATGGGTTATTTTAATTATATAAAGTCTTAAGTAGCTATTTTATGCTGGTTAACTGAAGTACACGCTGCTTTTACAGCTTCGGAAATCAGCTACCCGAACTGCAAAGAAATTCATCACAGTAAATGGAAATGGCTTAGGTCAATCAATTAGCTCTAATAAACCCCCAAAATAAAGTTTTAATTAAGAGAGATTGTTAAACAGACCACAAGCTTAGGAATGATTAACATTTAATAAGGCCAGGATGTGAAAGGTATTGATGGTATAATTTCTACATGCATATGGAGGAGTAAGCTTGAGCAATGGGCAAAGGAGTTTCCTATGCAACTGAGTATTTCTGTTCAAAGTCTTACTCTACAGCAGGAATTTGAAAAGAATTGGGAATGAAGGTGTTTGTTAAGAAAGATGGTCTTGCTGTGTATTTATTTTGGGGAAATAAATACTACTTAGTCAAATAAGCTAAAACTAATAGCCAGGAGTTAGTTACATTTTGTCTTTCTGTGTCTATACTTTGTAAATAAGGGTGGTAAGGGCACTTAAATGAAACCACTGTTCATGGTTCCACTATAAAGCCTGCTGAAAAGAATGCTGCTGTTTGCATAGTCAGTCTGGTGTGAAGAGTATAAGCCTAGGACTCAAGGAACTTGTCTCTTCTTTCATCTCTGCCAGCAATCTACTGATTGACCTTGAGCAAGTCAGAAAGTTTCTTTAGCTTTGTATTAACGTCTCTAAAATGGGCAGAGTATACTGGCCCATATTTATAAAGATATTTGATATCTTGGAGTGAAAAAGGCACAGCTTAGCTTAGTTTATCTTATGATCAATAGAGGAGATGGGTAGGAATTGGAAAATACATTGTGTGGGATCCAGTACAGTCGATTACATTGTGTGGCTCCTGGCCTTTCTGCTAAGGTTCAGGGAGAAATGCTTTTATATTATCAGGAACACTTGCCATAATTCACCACTGAGGCAGATGAACATACTGTAGTGGAGGAAGCTCTCTGTTCATGCTGCCATGCAGTCTGCCCCTTCACTACTGGGATATGGAGCATTAACTTTCAGGAGTTCAGTTCTACTTCACTGTAAGCTACAGAGCTGTGAAGCACTTCACTGCCCCTGAAAACACTGATGGCAGTGCCTTGCAATCCCAGTAACAGCTCTATGACTGTTGCCCCTGGGCAACACTTGTATCTCCTGTACACACCTAATTACCTCTCTTGCTCTGGCTTTCATTAGTCATTGATAGGTGGCTTTGGAATAGTTCCACATGAGGATCACACCAACATTCAAAGTAAAATCCACCAGACACATCTTAATTCTCTCCTTTCTTTCTGTTTTTTTCTTTTCCCTGTTAGTTACCCTGGAGGCCCAAACACCCCTGCAGGAATGGGGATTCCTCCCCACACGAGGCCACCAGCTGATTTCACCCAGCCAGCTGCAGCTGCTGCCGCTGCTGCAGTTGCAGCTGCAGCTGCTACAGCAACAGCTACAGCTACAGCCACTGTGGCAGCCCTTCAGGAAACACAGAATAAGGACATGAACCAATATGGACCGGTAAGAGAGTAACCCTTTTGTCTTCATACCTGCTGGATCTGGACCAGTATAGGGAATTGGGCTGTCCTTCTTACCATCGTGTTTGTTAGGGTGCCTACTCTATTTTTTTTGTGCATGAGCATGGTTATAAATGCTTATGAGAAACTGCTGGAATGTATGTATGTAGGTATGAGTCAGTCTCCTGTGTTTTTTCTGGTCTTGCCTAAATGTGTTTTTTAGTTTAGGGGTTGCCCCCGAGAAAAAAATTGAAGATTACCCAAAATTACAGCTGCATCTGATGTGATACATTATTGCTGCCTTTGCCAGCCCTCTAAATTTGAGTCCCTAGCAAAATGTTGCAGAATCTCGCAATAGGTTTTGTTAATTAATATTAATAATTGTTTATTTTGCTAACTACAGTTGTTTGTTTGTTTTTTCCCTTCAAACAAGAAAACAACAGTAGAAGAGAGGTTTGCTTTTTAATAATATCTATAAGAACAGCTATGCAAGACATGCATTTCTGGTGATCTGTAACTTCTAGCATGTAATGACTCCATGTAATATTTTTTTCTTAAAATAAACAAGGTTTTGATCAGTTCAGGTTTTTTCCTCCTTACCTTTTTTGCCTCTCTGAGTTCTGAAGTATATGGGTCCGTATGCCAGGTGATGTAAAGTATAGTACCTTAGGAATTGCAGTGTTGTACTGTATTTATACAGCCAGCTTCCTCACCTGTTACCTTACTGTACTAGACAAACCAATCAAAATGATTTAATTTCTTACCTTATGTCTGTCTTCCACAATTCCAATTGAATTTTTATTATAAATAACATCACCATCCATCAAATGTTGGAGAACACTGAAGGAAAATGCGACATAAATCCTTCTCTTCTTCCCTCCCCCCAGAAGCATGTTCAGCTCCCTCTTCCCATTTTATAAATGCATGTCGCATTTTATTCTTTTTTTTTTTCTTCTTCTTCTTCCGTTGAAGGTTTGTTCCTCTTTCCAGATGGGTCCAACTCAGGCTTACAACAACCAGTTTATGAACCAGCCTGGTCCTCGTGGTCCAGCTTCTATGCCAGGCAACATGAACCCAGCAAGCATGGGAGCAGGAATGACACCTTCCAGCATGAGTGGGCCACCCATGGGCATGAACCAGCCTCGGCCTCCTGGAATGAGTCCCTTTAGCACCCACGGGCAGAGGATGCCTCAGCAAGCCTACCCAGGCCCACGGCCCCAGTCTTTGCCTATACAGGGCATAAAGAGGCCGTACCCAGGAGAGGTAATAAGTTATACTTTGTATACAGTATTAATTTTACTGAAATTGCAACATGCTGGGTAATGTGTGGTTTACATCCCTTTAAGATAAGTATATTTTTGTTCCAGCCCTGGTAGGAGTGCAGCCACTGAAATAGCAGCAGCAGCAGCTCTTCCTTTTTCGCTTCTAAAGTATTCAGGTTGGCCCTTGCTATGTTAGTCAAGATGACAGTCAACCCAAGAAAGGCCCCAAACCAGCTGAGCCCTCAAAATGTCACTATAAGACTCCCATGGTTAGTTCATAGACCTTAAGCAGACTTCCATCACAGAAGTGGATTCATTTAATGTGACAACTTAAAAGAGACACTGAAGGTGAAATACTTCATTTGAGCCAACACATATGTGATCTGTTTTCTTGGATGGTTTTATTTTTCTAAAGATATAGAGGACAGACATTGTGTAAGTACCAATAGTAATAACATTTATTTTAAAGACCAATTGCTTTCCAAACTTAGAGTTTCATAGCCAATGATGAGATGAATATAAATAACGATGAACTCAAATCCCTCTGTCAGCATTTATCTAAGGCAAGTTTATTTGGAGTGTGATAAGTTCCCATGCTGTTATAGGAGATCTGAATAGCTTTGTAGGCGAAATTACATTGCCATTGACCTGTATTATGGGCAAAACAAGGTCAACATTTTCAAGAAATTCGAACAGCTAAAGATGTAGGTAAACAAGCTTTTGGAATTAAAAAGCACCAATGTGTATTACTCTTCAAATCAGTGTGAATTGGGCTGTAGGTGCTTTTGAGAATTTCAGCAAATCTGAGCATCGATGTACGCCTAAATGTGTTTACAAATCTAGCCACCACTTAGTAGATTCAGAGATCATTTCCTAGTGAAATTCTGTATTCAACTGAGACTTCAACAACAGGTATAGAGCTTTGAAAATTATGATATTGCCCTGCCGATAATTATGATAGTAAGAGTTTATGGAAAACTCAACAGCAAAGAGTACCATGGAGTACAGAAAATATGGAAAACATTTCTTACTGAGCTACATTTCTTTCCTGATCTGTAAACTACTTTTTTCTAAATAAAAAATCATTCAAAAATAAAAAAGGGATGTGCTTTTGCAAGAGTTGCTTCTCTTAGAAGGTTTTTCACTCTGAAATACTGTCACTTATTCACAATTAAGTTAGGAAAACATAGGATGTGACTTGTTCAGATAATTTTTATTTTCAGATTTTATATTTTAAGGATGAATTTAAATCTCCTTTTGCTACTTCAGAAGCAGGCTTTTCATGTAAGTGAATTTGATCATGTTTCCAACAAGTCAATTCTAAGCAGTGCCATAAATGTTACATGATTGCTGGTCTGGAATTTTGCAGCTGATACTTACCTATTGTTTTTTGAAAACTTCATTTATGGAAACTTCTTATCAATAAATTAATTTTTCAGATTGATTTCAAATCAATTTGGAATTTCAAATCAATCGATTTCAAATTTATTACCTTTAAAGTTCCGATTTTCATGAGTTCAGTTCCAAAACCACAGCACAGTCCTAGCCAGCACTAGCAAAGTGTTTATGTCTAATAATAATTTCTGTTTAGTTTTTCAGGTGTTGCTACACACTGTAGCACAAGGCCAGGGTAGCAGTTGGGTTGAAAAGACAGACATGGACAACACAGCTTCTATTTTCTTGCCTGTCCCAGGACTTATTTCTTTTTTTGTATTTTTTGGGTTTTGTGGGGTTTATTTTGTTATTTGTTGGGTTTTTTTCTTTTTGTGCTTCTATTCTACATCTGCAAAAGGAACAGCCCCAGGCTTGGGGGTGGTAGCACTTGCAAAAAACACAGAAATTTTGTAGACATTGCATCTGGTTGTAGTTGTGGTTTCTTCAGATTCAGTGCCCTTTGACAGCATTGGAAGGCTGAGTATGTGTGTGTGTGTTAAGTTACGTGATTGGTCTCGCTCCACCTTGATTTGTGAGATTTTTCTGCTTTTGAGGAGTATTCTGCTAAGGGAGGTTTGCCCACTTTGATTCTACTATTGAATCTATGCTAATAATCAGTACAAGAAAGCTGCTTGCATGAAACATGTCTTTGTCTTCTTTTATCCCTGGCATGAAATAGCCAAATTATGGAAACCAGCAGTATGGACCAAATAGCCAGTTTCCAAACCAGCCTGGTCAGTACCCCACTCCCAACCCTCCAAGACCCCTTACGTCTCCAAACTATCCTGGACAGAGGATGCCAAGCCAGCAAAACACAGGGCAGTACCCTCCTCCAACAGTCAACATGGGGCAGTATTACAAGGTAAGAATTCTTAGATTATCTTGTTCATTCTGATGACTCTTTATGAATGAAGTCACAATAATGATTTAATATATACTGCTTTTACATAATTAAAGGAAAGAGAAAAAAAACACAGTGTTTTTACTAGTGTTTTGGCTATCACAGAATTAAGTCAATCAGCCAAGTCACATTGCAACTTCAGAGCAGTTCATAAAGAAAATTGAATGTTGCTGCGATTCATTAGGGGCTTTTACAAGAAAGTGTTGTTTTTGCTTTAAAAATGGCTTGTAAAAAGAACAACTGCCTAATGGGATTCAGGTGGAATATTTTCACCTATTCCTGGTTCCCTGCAAGAATGCAACTTTGCAAAGTTTAATAGACACGTACCACATTGCAGCATTCCAGTTTTGGACCTACAGTGGTCACTTGGATTAAGCCAGGCCTAACTTAGCAGCTGTTCCAGCTGTAGATTCTATCTTTGAACTGAAGTTTCCATGACTTTCTCCGACCTCTTCCTCCTTTTTTCTCAGCCTTTTCCCTCTGTGCTTGTTTTTGGGCAAGAACTAGAATTCTTAAAATGTTGCCTAAAACCTGTTTATGGATACATCTTGAGCACTTTGTTCTCCAAACTAAGGTTGTACTGAGGGCCTGCTGAGGTTTGCCGCCTTTGAAATGCACACAAAAGTGATCTATTGCACACAGGTATTCCAGTGAGTATAAAAAGGGGGAGGACCATCGATGTTCTGACCTGCTTAAAGCATTAGCTGTTGAAGTATCTGGACTACATTCTGATTTTGAATGTAGGTTGAAAGAATATAAGTTGCACATAGGTATTGAATTGGAATTATTTGGTGTGATTTACATAGAAAACACCCTTTTAAAACAAGGGAAAACAAAAGGGAAAACAAAACCCTTTTCTAGAGAGCATCTGTTCTGTGTGCAACCACACTGTCCACTGTGGTACCCAAAGGAATGCCTGTTGCAGCTTTTGCACTACATTGCCAGGAAGAACATGAGGAAAAGACAGATCCTCTATACCGTGATTCCAGGGAAGTCACTTATGCTAAAATAACAGCTGAAGATCTCTGTGAAATCTTTCAGTGGCAGATTTTTAAATACATCTTACATGTGTTTATTTTAGATGGGAGTTTAAATTTTTCATTTACAGGATAGTTCTAACAGGGAATGTCTTTGTCTTTCCAATGTATCCCCTGTTTTGTATTCAAATACAACTGGAAACAGGAAAAAAGAGATCTTGTTAAGAAGGGTTATTATCTTGTTAGAGGGAAAATTCCAGCTTACCACAGATAAAACTTGAACCTTTGAATTGCAGAGATAGTGGAGATTGTGCAGATAGTAACTGTATGTATCAAAGAAAAAAACAGAGATGGCTGGAATTTTAAATGCTTAAGATTTTAGAAGGCACCTTTCTTCTTAATTGTTTTCAAGTATCCTAGGGTAGCAGAGCAGCACTTAAGATACAGAATCGGATTTGAAGTCAAGATGCTTTGGCTGTCTGTAAAGATTTTCATCTTCTGACACTCTCATGTGTTTCTGCTTATGATACATGAGCTCTTAGAGGAGGCTGCCATGCAGTTGCAGTTTTGTTTAATGTCAGCTTCCTTCACATCAGGATTATGGGTTTATTCTGTTAATTGCAACCACCCCCTTAATTACAAGAAACAAAACCAATTGTGTTTTAATACATAGCTACTATTTATGCTTGACTATCCTTTTTCTATTAGTTTGTCTTATCCAGCAGCAAACTAGGAACAGAATCAAATTGTAGGTACTCAGTATAAAAAATATCCTCTGATCCCAGAGCTTTAATTCTGAATAGGTGAGTTGGACAGAGGTGGAAGAAAGGCTAGATAGAAGTAAAAGGGACACAGACTGTCTAATTGCATGTCTTTGGATTTTGTTTTTTTGTGTAGGCTTCTGTGCCCTGGGGCTGTTTTGAGAAGAAGGCAAAGAGATACAGAGGGCTGGGTGGGCTGTGGTAGTGTGGAAAAACTGAAGCTAGTGGCTGGCTGGTTTTGGAAAGGGAACATTCAGAGGAAAGCATAAGCCTTTTGGCAGCCTTGTTTGTATCTGGTCATTGCCTGAGTTAAGCTGGCTGGTCTGCTGGTTTTGGTTCTTGCTTTGCTCTCCTGGTGTACCTCTTCTCTGAAGGCCTTATGGGTCATCCTGTGGTTTCTTGTCCAAAATAGAGGGGCCTCCCTCCCTTGTTTGTAGTCTTTAGTGTTTCATGACAGTACTGTTCACAAGGCTTATTGTTCTTATTTTAAGACTGCAGTAACAATGTGATGTTATTTATTTTCTAGCCATCAAGGCCTGTACCTGTGGCAAATTACCCTCATTCACCTGTTCCAGGAAACCCCACGCCACCTATGACACCAGGGAGCAATATTCCTCCATACCTGTCACCTAACCAGGATGTCAAACCACCATTCCCACCTGACATTAAACCAAATATCAATGCTTTACCACCACCTCCAAGTGAGTAGCAAACAGAATGCCCCCATAGTTATTTATTGTTTCTCTGTTCTCTGCCACATACATTTCAGAGTCTGGAAACTAGCTCTGATTGCTGCTTTGGGAGAGGCTCAAATTGTTAAGTTGTCATAGGTGGCAGGCACAGTGTAGGCTCACTAGAGATAGTGGACAGAATAGAGAAAGATTGCTATCCCCTCCTAAAATAGAATATCCGAAAAGCTCTTACAGGTTAAACTTGTAAGGATTTTACTCCTGAATTATTCCTTTGATATGCTTCCTGAGGATAAAACACTTGTTTTCAGGTTGTGTTATGTGTGCTTTGTAGGCTTGTTTTTTGTATGAACTCTCAGTGTGGTCTGTTTTGTTCAAGGGCAAAGCCATTCATTGAACAACACTGCGGAATAGCGTAAAATGTGAATATTTATAGTGGTGTCTCTATTGTGATCCATACAGGCTTCTTAAGAATATTCAGTAGTATGCCAAAATTTGATATATGTTCATTTCAAAGCCACTCAACGTCACAGCGACATTTGGCTGGGAACAGGGCAGGAATAACAAGATCTCTCTGACTGGATGCTAGCACGAAATGTTTGAGGTTTTGAAGTGACTGATGAACAACAGGAGCTATCATTTACTAGGGAGCTGTGAGGACCTTTATGATTTCTGTAAAATAGCTGCTGCTGCATTAGCACTTTGCAGCTCTGTTTGAAGTTCAGGATAGCTGAAAAATCAAGTAGAACAAGGTGGCCTGCGGTATTATTTGGGCAAGAACACAGCATTTAAAGAATTTGGACTTCATAGATCAGCTGTAAGTTACCACAAAACCTCATTTATGGCTGAGATAGTAATTGAATACTAGTGTCTTTGGTCATCAGATGGTTTCAGCTGATGAAACTGTTGAAACTAGGTAGGTAATGTTGATCCCAGTTCAAAGCAGGGAAAACAAGCATTATCACAGTTTGACATAATTAAGAGATTTGTTGTCAGTCTTCTGCCAACAGAGTAAGCCTGGACACAGAACTTACCGTGTAATAAAAAACAAGAATTCTTACCATGCCTGGTTTCAGTTTGTGGCTGGAATGCTAAGGTCCTAATGTGAAGTGTGGGAGAAGACTGCCTTGCTAATTGTTATCAATTTGAGCCTTGTCACTTGCATCAATTAGATGATGTAGTTACTTGAGATTTTCTTTTTTGTGTGTGTGTGAACCTGCTAAAGTAGATCCAGTAGCAGATCACTGTGCAATTTGTTACTATTCTGTATAAATATACACATTATTATTGCACTGCAGATGCTAAAGGGAAAGTTCACGCTTTCTCTCCCTCTTCGATCCCAGCCAACCACAATGATGAGCTGCGTCTGACGTTTCCCGTGAGAGATGGTGTTGTCCTGGAGCCCTTCCGGCTGGAACACAACCTGGCAGTCAGTAATCATGTCTTTCACTTACGGCCGACTGTCCATCAGACGCTGATGTGGAGGTAAGAATTCTTGT
>VYZS01009820.1:0-32337 GCA_013400695.1 Neodrepanis coruscans | reverse complement strand
TGCTTTTAGTGCTTGTATGGCACTTTATTTGGTTGAGGGTATAGCTGATACAGGCATGTGTGATGGTTTGTCTGTTCAGGACACCGTTCTAAATTATGTGGAAGACAGCTGTGTGATTAAATTGTTCGTTAAATTGTCCCTTAAATGTTGAATTTTTGTTCTTTTAGATTTCTATGTTAGAAGTTACAGTATGCTTATGCTTTTTCACATACACATACTTTCTTCCTAAACAGTAAAGAGGAACTTCAGTAGCGTAGCAGCTTCCTCTGGCAATGCAACACTAAATGGGGAAGATGGAGTAGAGCAAACTGCCATTAAAGTGTCACTGAAGTGTCCGATCACATTCCGGCGGATTCAGCTCCCAGCAAGGGGTCACGATTGCAAGCATGTACAAGTGAGTAGATGCCAGTGGCCTGGCAGATTTGCCTCAGCCTTGTGTTGTTACAGTACCTGTAACTTGGTTATCGTGAGATAGCACCTAATGAGACAGCATTTGTCTGTCAGCCTAAATAATTAACTGTATTTGTATGCTTAATGAAGGGGGAGAAAGTAAACAATCTGGTTTAGTTTTCAGTTGCTAGTTGCTTTTTTCATGTCAGTTTTACTTTTTTCTAACTGATTAATTTAATTCAGTATTCTCCATTTACTTCCTTTTGTTTTGTTTTTCTCCTTGTTTCTTTCTGATACCTAGTGCTTTGATCTGGAATCTTACTTGCAACTGAACTGTGAAAGGGGAACTTGGAGGTGTCCAGTATGCAAGTAAGTGCAACCATACTTCATGAAATGCAGTTGTACACAATTTCACCAAATTCAGATCATATTTAAGGTCATGAAGGGGAGAAAAAGGAAGTGCTAGAAAATAAGGTGTGTATATCACATTTACTCAAGAGCATGAAGTCCAGTGAGAATTCTTGCAATGTTTCACCACCCTGGATTATTAAATTTAAAAAACATATAATGAGAGATTTTATCTCATTACAGCAAGCTCTCATTACAGGCTGTCAGTGGGTTGTGTAGAGTTCAAAAGAAGCTCAAATAATTTTCATTGATAAGGGCAGATATCTACGTAAATGAACTGGGATTTTTTTCTTCCTTTAGATTATGAAGCATAAGCAACTATTAGACAACAATGGTAAAAGAAGGGATACGCTTTTCTAGAGTTACTTTTGCATAATTTTAATTTGTAATCCGCAAATTACTGAAGTTCAAATACATAGACAGTAAAGTGTTCAGGATCCAGCTAACCATTCTGTAAGAATGCCAAATAACTGTCTCAGGTACTGAGCTTTGAGTCATAAAGATATGCAGTAAAAGACAGTGTTCAAGGAGAAGGGGAATTTTGAAGACTTCAACAGTTCCCAGTAATTAGGTAAAAAATTAATCTGGATCTTCCAAGGTAAAAGTCAACATCAAGTGCAAACTAAAGTGAGAGGAGGAAGCAGGAGGGATTCTATTCCAGAATAAGGCTAATTTTAAAAAAGGTAAAAAGTTTCCAAGCAGCAGACATTTGGAATTATTGCTTAAAGGAAAAGAGGGATGGATACCGTGGCATAATTTCAACCTAATGTTTTGACCAGAGAACTAATATGCTGCAGAAAAAAATGGAACAAAAAGCTTTGAAATGGTTACAGACTGTCCATCCTTACGTTTAACTGGATAGAAAGAATTGCAGAACATTTGGAGGCCAGTTCAGTGTCTATAACCTGAGCCCAGTCCACAAGGTTATGAGTGTGTTCCAGCCTCAGCTGAGAAGCCAGGGCTCCTTAGCTTGAGCAGCTGTAGCTGTAACAGCTTGTACTTGGTCTCCACAAGTCTCCAGTTCAGTCTCTGCTGCACCAGTCAATGTTAGGTATAAACAGCAGTGAAGATGGTACATTCTGGCTGCTTTTGTGGATATGGCAGACTGGAGACAAGCTTGTTTCATTGACTATGCATGATTGATACATATCCTAACATACAGGTGTTTTCCCTAAACTACCTGAACCTTTTCTGTCTTCTAAATTTGGCTAAAAATATCACAAGAACTGGATGTCTCACTTTCTTAATTGATGTATTCATACATCCAGGATACATTTTTGTCTTGTTTCTCTGAGCACGAGCACCTGCATTCAGATCTAAGTGCCTACATAGCTAAATCATTTCTGCTTTTGTTTTGTTCTGTCCTCATCTGTACCAATCTTAAGTAGAGTACGTAGTTACTCTGAAGCCATAGTATTGGCTCAAAAGAAGAGAATGACCTAATTGAAAAAATAGTGCTAACTGATGTTCACAGGAGTGATCTGCTATATTTGAAAAAACTTTAAATTTATAATCTGTTTTACTAACAAAAAATAAAGAATGTGAACAGCTTGTGGGCTCACAGAAGTAGATGTATCCTTATCTCATCTGTTTGATGTAAATACTATTTTCCTGGTAAGGCAGATATAGAACTAAAACTGTTTGTCCCAAATCATTCTTAAATTGTATGTTACATAATCAGCCTGCTAATTTTATCACTAATCTGTCCTTCTTCTATCCCTAGTGATATTCTAACCTGAGGTTTGGTGTTGTGTTTTCTTTTTTCTTTCTAGTAAAACTGCTCTCTTGGAGGGCTTGGAGGTTGACCAGTATATGTGGGGTATTCTGAATGCTATACAAAAGTAAGTGGTCTTACTCATTTCTGATACCCAAGAGTAAATAACTAGGAGGTAGAAGTACTGAGATAGTCACACCAAAATAGATTTTGGTGATTACTCTTGAATATTCTATTGCATGTCTCCTTGGTGGAGCTGGTGATAGAGTGAATCAGATCCTATCTACTTTGTAGATCTTGTTTGGGTTATCTCTTGATGGCAGCCTCACCAATGAGGCAGAGGGAAAAGCAAGAATGGAGGATTAAATGCCTTTTTGTATTTACAAGAAGTCCCTCTGATTCACAGGTGGCAGACCACAGCAATATGTTTGGATTTGATTGTAGGGATACACAGAGAAATGTGCTCTCACAGTTGCCTTTCCTAAAACTTGCTTTTCATGCACCCTTGAGGAGTAAAAGATCTTAAAGTTGTATTTATGCCAGAGCGTATCGGAACATTGGTTACCATGCGGATTCTTATAGAAACAGCAGAATTGATTTATAAAAATTCAGTTGATATGCTAATTTTTTCACATTATTTTACAGCTCCGAGTTTGAAGAAGTTACCATTGATCCAACTTGCAGTTGGAGGCCGGTCCCTATAAAGTCAGATATTCACATCAAAGATGACCCAGATGGCATTCCCTCAAAAAGATTTAAGACCATGAGTCCAAGCCAGATGATCATGCCAAATGTCATGGAGATGATTGCAGCTTTGGGTCCTGGCCCGTCACCTTACCCATCCCTACCCCCTCCTCCAGGAGGCAACAACTCCAGTGAATATGGTAACCAAGGTTAGTTTTACACCTTTGTGCACCCAGCTGGTCTCTCTAAAAGTCAGTGATTCAGTCAGCCTTGTGATTCAGGTATGTCAGTGCATCTTCTCAGAGAGATGCATGAGGAAGCAAATTATATGGCTGCAATTGTGAAATCCTACACAGTTAAGATCCATTTGTTTAAAGGAAAATATATTTTAGTAAGTATTATATTTCAGTAATATATTGTAGTATTTAGTTATTTTATATTTTAAGTATTTGGTGCTTGTCATATTTATAGACATGTAGCCCTTCCTTTGTATGTTACCTTGTATATTCATGGCCTGCCACAATATATGTATTTCCACATTTTTTCTGTGCATTTTTCTTCTGTTTCACTCTCAAGTGAAGACTCCTAATACTACATAAGTTCCAAAGTTGAGAACCTAACCCATTAACTCTGCTACTTGTGGCACTAAGGTTAACTTGTGTTCAGGTGGGTGACATTCTGTAGGCCAGCCAGGAAATGGATGATTTTAAAGAGCTTTTAGCTGCTTTGCAAACACCTCTGCATTAGAAAATTAGTTTTGATCTCCTCTGCCCATGTGTTGCCAGACTGAGAAACAGGGAACTAAATACAGGCAGTGGAGATAGGTTTTCAAATTACTGGTATGCTGTGAATAACTCAATTATAGTGACAATTCGGAGAGTATGAAACCAGAGACTGTTTTCTTTTGCAAGTAATATGATATGACTCAGTTCAGCTCTGGGAAAAGACCAACTGTTCACACCATCAAAATCCCCAAATTGATTACAAGGTGATACATGTGCTTTTTGCAGGCGTTGAAGAAAAATATAGATTGCATGCAAAATATGGTTAATTTGCTCCAATGACTGCAAAACTGATGACAGATGATAAAACTTTTAAGGTTTTCAAACAGATGAATGATTACTATAACAAAGCCAAGAGCACTGAATCACAAATTTTTCACTCATTTAGTAGGAGTGAAGTGCAGTCAGAGCATGAGAACAGAACCATCTATTTTTCATCATGTTTCTGGCTCATAATCAGGAGCGGACAGGGGAGTCACGTAACGTGTGGGGTTTAGGGCTGGTGTAATGATTGCTGCCCAGACTGGTGTTCCACTGTCTTCCTTTGTGGATCCTGTAGTAGAGGCAGTCATTGCTTCTGGGAGCCCTGAGTCATCAGTGGCAGGTGAAACCCGTGCCTCTCCTCTTTCCCGTGCAATAGGCATCTCAGTACAGCACACCAGATTATCCTAAAAGCCTTAGAGGTCTCTCCCTCAGCATGTGGCACAACTCTTGCTGCAGAGAAGGGCATGCTGCTGCAAGGCTGTAACTCCCTGGGCATGCTGCCTTGTATCTTCATTCTCCATCAATATGTGCATTGAAACTTAGTGATTGCAATTAGAGAGTGTCCTCTGATTAACAGTTCTTTAGAGCAAGGTAGTAGTACTGTTACTACTGTGGTTTATGTTTGTGTATTTGGGTTTGACAGGAAGCATACTGAAGTTTAATTTGTAAATATAACAAATACTCAGTAATAAAAGATGACATTGCAGCTGCCTGCTAATTAATTATTCCTGGTGCAAGGCAAGACCAGCTATATTCTGTGAGACTCATCCAGTTTGCAGATTAACAAAACAAGAATTAGTAAGGCTCTGCAGTATTTACATGATAGATCAAAGTCCTGATGTCTTTGAGAAGTACTCTTACATGGCTAATGACTTCTATTCCTCCAAGATTAAACTTTGCTTGTGAAGCTGTGCTAAAGAGCAAATGATGCAGCTACTTCAGTTTGTCAAATTCCCTTCTGGAGCTGAATATTTAAAACTGCTGTACTTCAGCTGACAAACTGCAGGCTCTCTGTGCAAGCTCCAAAGCTATTCTGTTATTTCAGAGCTCAGTATCATCCAATTCAGTTGTTTATATGAAATAGCTGAGTGGTTTTAGTTAATTTTTTTTGCTGCTCATAGCAAATAAGCCACTAGAGCTGATATTTGAGATGGAAGTGTTAAGAGAGGGAACTTGACAGAAAAAAAATATGGAGAGTAAAATCTCTGTATTGGGATACATGCTTGCTTTAGAATTCAAATGAAGATCACTGGGCTGAGGTGGGATGGATCCAAACATACAGACAATGGTCATACAGACCTTGCCCTGCAGAGCAGCAGGGGACTCTAGGCTTGTTTCAGGATTGTAGGTGGGGAGGATGTGTGTGTAAATCCAGTCAGCCAAGTGAATGTTATTAGGTTTGTGGGAGCAATGAGAATTACATCACAAATTCCAATTACATGTGAAGACCTCTTCTTTGTTATCTTAATGGAAGTTGCCTATTTATACCTCAGAAGAAGAGGCAAAAGAGATCTTGTGCTATGAACTAGTACTGTGGCATCTTCCAAATTAGTTTCATGAGAAACTAAAGCAATGCTACAGTCTTACTGAGTGTATAGAAGCATAGACATAAATAACACAGGTGTCCGATATATAATTTGGGACTTGGGTAGTCAGTCTCAGTTTAACTGAGATGCTTCCAAATGCAAATATCCCATAGGATTTAATATCCCGTTTACTTCTTAGCATGGCTACATTTATGTGGTGACTTGACAGTAGCTTTTCAAAATGTCAGCAGTTTTCAATTAGTTACAACACATACATGGATTATTACAGCAGCCAGTATTTGAAAGCTGAGTGCCCTTTCTCCTGCCTGTTTCAGCTTGCTCAGCAGTGGTGATGCATGTGGGGAGCACGGCGTTGTCTGTCACCTTCAGCGTTGCAGTTGCGCTGTGCTGTGCAGGGTGGACGTCACACCACATGGCTTCTGCAAGATACTCTGGGAGATCAGTGTTGGGAAACGAATCACATCTGTTTCTCTTTCAGGCAACAGCTACCAAGGTCATGGCAATTTTGACTTCCCACACGGGAATCCTGGTGGCACATCTATGAATGACTTCATGCATGGGCCACAGCTGTCGCATCCCCCAGACATGCCAAGCAGCATGGCAGCTCTCGACAAGCCTCTCAGTCACCCCATGCAGGAATCTGTAAGTAATGGTGCTGTGCGCATAGATTTGCCTTTGTGGGGGTAAGAAGCTCTCTTCCTTAACAGACATGGGCAAGGCATAACAGACTTTTACTTTTTGTGGATTCCTTACTTGGAGGTTTGTGAAGTAGAGTATTCTTGAGAAGTGCCAGAAATGCCATTTTTAGTTTCTGGCCAGTTTGAGTTTTTGGAGAAGCATTCCTGCACTTTTTGAATTGTCATTTAAGCTTGTTTGTCTGAAAGAAAGAACCTGGCTTGGTGTGCTTGTATTAATCATTGTGCTTTGCTCTGACACATGAAAAAAAACTGCACTTCATTCCCTAGGCCAGCAGGTCTGTGAATATCCATCTCCAGGAGACAGCTTGTTAAAGCAAGACATTGGCTGACTTCAAAGCAGGGACAATGCCTTTCCTGGCTTTTTTCCTGGGGGCAAAATTCGCATCAAAGCATTTTGAGGGGGAATTCTACCCAAGTAGCGTGAAAGGCACTTTTACACTATTGGGAAGTAGACATCAGGGAGAGATGCTTTCTCTGGTCTTGAGAGTATCAATGTAAGAGACTGAAAAATAGAGGTTCCTTGGGTCTCAGGTGGTGAGGCTGAACAGTGCATTGGAAAAGCAACTTGCTCAGAGCACTGAGTTTTCTGTACAGAACTTGATATATCTCCACAAAATGCAGTACTGCACCAACTAGGTGACAGAAAGCTATCAGCAGCATTTAGCTCTTAGGCATGGGTAGTCGTCTATTTTAACTCTCTGTGTGGGGTGTGTATACATCCTTTTATGTTCATTTAAGTTACAGGGCAGGGGCTTTAAAGTGTGCTGTTACTGCACAGGAAGGATGTTTAACTTGACAAGTCATCTGTGCTGTGTCTTTAGTGAATCCTAGAAAGTACAATTTCAGAGTGTAATGAGGAAATGTGGTAGCAGATGCTCAGCAAAAGCCTACTCAGTCAATGTCTCCTCTAGCTGGCAGTGAGTTTTCTAAGGAGGATGGTGAGAAATAAAAGAGAGCGGAGAGACAGTTCTTAGTATAGTTTGGAGAGAGCCCAAGCATGAAGACTCTGCAAAGGAAGAGTCCGGAAACTGTAATAACTTTACCACTTTACAGGATAATAAAGGAGAACAAACATGCTGCAAACTTAATTTCACACTGGCAAATTCCACAAACATAGCTTAAAGATGGTCTGAATTCTCTGCAACAGAACCAATATACAGTATTAGAACACAGTAGGGAGAGGAAATACTACCAACCTGAACCACTGACAGATGCTTTCCTTTGAATCAAAGCCACAGGGAATCATTCTTTGCTTCCCGTTAGCTGACACCTACCTCTTGACTTCATCAGTTAACTGCTATACCTTTGCTAGAGTAGTTGCCCTGGTGAAATTTTTGAAGTGGTAGGATATGAAGTCGTTGAATATGAAAGTGAAGAATTTGTGACTTTCTGAAAATGGATCTGGTTACCCACAGAGGTGGAAGTTTCTCAAGGCTATGCATATTTCAGAGCTGTGGGAGTGTATTGGGCAAATGTTAATAGACTTTTGGTTCTGTGGGCCAATCTGAAGCAAATCTGATACTTGGTTATGATAGCCAGCAATTAAAGTAAACGTGTGCCTCACTACTCCCTCATCTATCATGATACTCAAGCCATACCACTTGGGAACAGGAAGCAGTGCTAAAGCAGTTTCCACCTAGATTATGTCAATGGCCGGTTTTCTATAATGAGGATCAGGTTTCAGGCCTTTTCACACAGGAGAATTAGACTGACCTTGTCACTGTGTGGCCATGCAGCCTTCAGTCCACATTCAAGGACTCTTATAGGTCCCACACAGCCTTTTCAGTGTTTTAGAATCTCAGCTTTCCTCCCTCTCTTATTCTGTTTCTTTCATTCTCCTCTCTCAAAAATAAACTGTTTGTCTGTAGCAGACAGTCAGGAAAGGCATCTTTAAAATCACTACTTTAGAGAAATGCACACCATTAATGCCTTCCTAAATTGTGTAGCTGCATGTCTTTGACAGACATCTTCTTACAAAAATAACTATAAACACACTGTGTGATAAAGCCAAGGTTTTAAGATGTTACCTGTGCTTTTGTCTGGCTGTCTTTCCTTCTTACACATTTAGTAGGTTTTAGTTTAGGTTGCACGTACTGTTTAATTTGACCATTACATGTTTACAAGCTGAGTCAGGATCAGATGTTCTGTCCATTTAGATCTGAGGTCTATCTTACTGGAGCTGAATGCTGCTGAGGAAGTTCCTAATTTTCCTGTTACAAAGATTTATGTGGTGCTCCTTATTATAATGTTAGGCAGAGAAAGTTGTTCCCTCCAGACACACTCCATAGGTCACTCCAGGAAATTCAGATGTTTGCCCAGTGTAGGTAGGCTGGGTAACCAGGACTGAATCAATCAGAACTTCCTTGTCTAAACACTGCTGTTCACTCATATGGAAGAAGAAAAAAATCAAGACCTGAAACGTGACTAGAAGTAATAGTCAGCATAGAGTGTTGTGAGAGCTATAGAACAGATGCTACATTGCAACAGTGCAAGATTACTAGAGAATCAATCAAACAATCACATCATGTTTGTTTTCAGAAATTGTAAACAAGTTTTAGACAAAGGAGAATTAAGAGTTAGCTCTAGTTTAGTGCTTACTGCAGACATACAAGGAGGGGTACATGACTGAGCAATGGAACATCATGCCATAGTTTCATATACACAGTAAGGTGATATGAGCTGGTGCCACTGTAAAAAGTCACCACTCTTGTTTCTGTTTTCACTTTTCCTCCGTCTCACACCAGCACAAGTGTAACTGCAGCCATGAAGTGATCTCAACCCAGGTACTGAGGTGATTGAAAACTAATTTGGGGGTAGGATGGAGAAGTTCAGTGCATGTCTCCAAGGATGGACCTTCCACACATGACAAAGGCATGAATGGGAAAAGTGCCCAAGAATATCAGGGCAGGCAGGATGGCATCTTTTAGTGGTTTTCCTGGCTAACACAGCAAATAAGTTGATAAAACTATGACCCTGGTAGTAGAGAGAGATATAAACCATCAACTTAATCTGTTGATTTCCACCCCCCATCAATTTTCTCAAGAGACCGAAGAAATACTGCTGTTCAGCTGGCAGGCCCTCTTGCCGTGAGCTGTACATCGTGGCACTCCTAGAGGTCACTGTTGGGCTGTAGACTTCTGTTCTGTGCTGTTAAGCTGAAGACATAGTTGTCTGCTGTAAGCTTTTCTTTTATAGATTGTAAATGTTTTAAGAGTGCCAAAGTTTATGCCTCTAAAAACAATTGTAGAATTACTTGCTATGTAAGCAAAGGCAACTTCGTTAGACTCTGCATTTGTGGTGTGGGGTAGTGTTTTCAAAATAAAATGATGGGAGCTGATAGGTGGAAGCTGAACATAAACGAAGTGTATTGCTTAAAATGCGTTTGCACCATGGCAAACTTATCATTAGTTACTGAATGCAAATAGAAGGTTGTTGTAGTTCCTGAAAGCAATTTGCTTTGTCACAGATAGGCTGATAAAGTCAGTGGCCTAAGTCAGATGGATTTTGAACCTGCAGTGGCTCTTTAAAGGTTATAGGTGGCACTCATACAATGAGCAATTGCTTCCTATACTTACAACAGTTATCTAAGGGCACAAGTAACTGAATATAGACTAAGTATTTATATTTATATATTAATGCATATAAAATCCTTGCCTGTATAAACTAGAATTTCTAACCTCTTTGTTTATTTTGAAATTTGTCTGAGAACATATTAACGTCTGTTGGTTTAAATAATTATTGATATAAACATGCCAGTATGACTCTTCCTTTGTGCATTCAGGGATAAATTTAAGAGACTATTTAATATCATCCTGGCTTGGTTTGGTTTTTGGTNTGAGGTGATTGAAAACTAATTTGGGGGTAGGATGGAGAAGTTCAGTGCATGTCTCCAAGGATGGACCTTCCACACATGACAAAGGCATGAATGGGAAAAGTGCCCAAGAATATCAGGGCAGGCAGGATGGCATCTTTTAGTGGTTTTCCTGGCTAACACAGCAAATAAGTTGATAAAACTATGACCCTGGTAGTAGAGAGAGATATAAACCATCAACTTAATCTGTTGATTTCCACCCCCCATCAATTTTCTGAAGAGACCGAAGAAATACTGCTGTTCAGCTGGCAGGCCCTCTTGCCGTGAGCTGTACATCGTGGCACTCCTAGAGGTCACTGTTGGGCTGTAGACTTCTGTTCTGTGCTGTTAAGCTGAAGACATAGTTGTCTGCTGTAAGCTTTTCTTTTATAGATTGTAAATGTTTTAAGAGTGCCAAAGTTTATGCCTCTAAAAACAATTGTAGAATTACTTGCTATGTAAGCAAAGGCAACTTCGTTAGACTCTGCATTTGTGGTGTGGGGTAGTGTTTTCAAAATAAAATGATGGGAGCTGATAGGTGGAAGCTGAACATAAACGAAGTGTATTGCTTAAAATGCGTTTGCACCATGGCAAACTTATCATTAGTTACTGAATGCAAATAGAAGGTTGTTGTAGTTCCTGAAAGCAATTTGCTTTGTCACAGATAGGCTGATAAAGTCAGTGGCCTAAGTCAGATGGATTTTGAACCTGCAGTGGCTCTTTAAAGGTTATAGGTGGCACTCATACAATGAGCAATTGCTTCCTATACTTACAACAGTTATCTAAGGGCACAAGTAACTGAATATAGACTAAGTATTTATATTTATATATTAATGCATATAAAATCCTTGCCTGTATAAACTAGAATTTCTAACCTCTTTGTTTATTTTGAAATTTGTCTGAGAACATATTAACGTCTGTTGGTTTAAATAATTATTGATATAAACATGCCAGTATGACTCTTCCTTTGTGCATTCAGGGATAAATTTAAGAGACTATTTAATATCATCCTGGCTTGGTTTGTTTTTTGGGTTTTTTTCCAGAAAGTGGTGTCCCACTTTAACAACACTGTCTTAAATTGCTCTTTACTCTTCATTATTATTATGCTTTCTTAATTTCCACGTTTCAGTTGAATGTGTCCTCAGTGAATGAGGAACGAAACAGTGCTATTTGGATAGACATCTACTTACACGTGGACTTCTGCAAAGTTTTTAGGCTGCAAATTCATTTACATTAAAGTGTGGTCCATGGGCAGATTTTGTACAAATTTATCGCTAAGGTAACAATGATGTTGCAGCATATTTTTCAGGTAGTCAAAACTGTGACACTAATGGAAAGATATGTATCAGTACTTTTTAACAGTACTCATATGGCAAAGAGGCCCAAATGCCATGTTGCAGATAGAATCCTACTCTTTCCACAAAACTTTGTAATGTAATACAAAGTATAGTATACAATAAAGTATTGAAAAGGACCTCTGTGTAGCTGAGTGTGACTATCCCAATGGATCAGTGTTTAGGATTCAATTTTTCTATGGATGGTGAAATGTATTCTTTTTTTAAATGCTTATTTCTCTAATTTTTTAATTTTTTTTTGTGGGAACATTTTAATTCAGTTTTGTAATAACTTCCCTTTTACTTTCCAAAACTGAAGGCTGAGGTTAAGAAAACACTGCAGTTTACTGCGATATGAAAGGGTGAACACTGACATAGCATTTTGCTGGTTTCTGTTGGCTTGGCTGGATGAATTTCATGCTGTTATTGTATGTATTTGTTCTTTTATTTCAGCTCCACTTTGTGGCAATATGTAGCATTCCTCAAAAAATGTTTGCATTTTTTGTTTCTCCATATACCAAATTAACATGAGATACTTGATTCTGAAGCATTCAGACAGTTCTTTCCCATGTCACCAAGGTCAAGCCCCAGAGAACCCACTAGTGTTAAATGTGACGTGCAGCAGAAGGAAAAACTGGGCTTGTGCGTTTTTATTGCTTCTCTGTCATGTGAGAAAGGTTTTTCCCTCATTCTTCAATAATAGGGTATGGAAGGTGCATGTAGTTTGGTAGTTTATTCCCCATGGAAAACAAAAAAATACTAAGCTTCTGCTGGAGAACTCATCCACAGCCTGCATACAAAACAGCAGAGTGATCACTGGCTTAGTTTAAGCTAAGGCAGTGTACTTGGCAGTCAGCAGGTGTGCAGCCACCTACAGCAGCCTGGTTGATGGTGGGGAGTGTGCTACCTGAGCCAACTTGGTTTTGTCAGCCATCAGAACCCATGAATATCAGCAAGGAAAACCTTCAGCCCTTAAAAGGGGTCTTGCATTCTGAAAAGGAGAGGAGGAATGGGGAAGGGCCAGTATTTGCAAGATGTTTGTAACGAGTTGAAACAGGAATAAGCTGCAGTGAAAGGAAGCTACCAAATAAGGGGGCTGTGCAGAAATTAGGCATTTTGTGAGTTAATGAGTTTCCTGGCATAGGGATTATGATTTAACAAATTCTCCATTCAGTTGTAGAATATTTTAGGGCAAAAGGATCTGTCTTACTAATGCTGAGCAGCACCCATAAGCCTCCTTCCCTCCTCTTTGGGGTTCATCTTTTTGCATCTTCAAGCACAGTTTTCCACATTACAAGGAAGCAAATCAACAGCACAAATCCAGTGTGTTTTTCCCCCCTGCAGACAACCTCCAAAAAGCTGAAACACTTCCTCCCAAATTGGGATATGGAGTTTTCTTTTCCAGTTGCGCTTTTTTTTTCTTTTTTTTTTTGTTTCATTTTGTTAGTTTTGTTGGGTTTTTGTGTTGTCTGTGCTGTTTTTTAATTCATTTCTTTTTATAACATGCAGTTACAGAGTCAGGCACGCGAGCACTGTACCTTGTGGCCTCACTTTCTTTTCCTGCTTTTTTCCTCCTCCGCAGATCCCTCATCCCGGCAGCACTGATCAGTCCCATACTTCCATGCAGCAAGGTTTGCACGTCCCTCACCCCAGCAGCCAGTCAGGGCAGCCATTACATCACAGCGGGCCTCCTACCCAGCAGTCCCGGCAGCCACCCCCGGCCGCTTCTAGCAACCATCCACACAGTGACCTGACCTTTAATCCCTCCTCAGCCTTAGAGGGTCAGGCTGGTGGACAGGGAGCACCCGACATGCCGGAGCCCTCGCTGGATGTAAGTCTGTGTCATACTATCATCTGCCTGCCATAGCGTGTGCTTCGCATCGCGGTGGGAGGGCAGGGCGGGCGTGGGGACGGGGAGCCGCTTCCACAGCACATGCCATCCTTTCATGCTTTGGTACATGGGCGCAGGTGCTGTAGCCAAAGTGACAGGGTGCTCCTGGCTTGCTGGGAGAACAGTTCCAGCTGAAGCAGCTGTGTGGTATGTGAGCCATAAGCCTCTTCCTAGCACCAAGGCAGGCATCTCTTCAGGCAGCAGCTCTGGCACCACGCTGGGAGCCACGTCCTCCTTTCCCCTCCTCGTCACTGGTTGGGCTGTGCTCATCCAGACCCTGAAGCCGTCACAGTGTCTGAGAGGAAGGAACAGCTGTGTGTGTTTCTGACTGTGGTGTTGCTGTGCCAGGCAAAAGCTGCACGCTGAGCCCTGTGGCATTCCCTGACCAGCGGGAGGGACCAATCTCTGTTGGCTCACCCTGTGGTACTGTCCCCACTCCCTGCAGCCAAAACCAGTCTGTGTCCATCCATACCCATTGCTGCAGGTGGCTCAGCAGCACAAGTTCTTCCTCCCAGTAGGCCACACAGGAAAGTAAACAAGGATATCTTCTGAGTCCTTAGTCACTATGGGAGGCAGTTCACAACTGAACAAATAAAAGTCTAGTTTTAAGGCCAAAAGTAGTCTTCCATCTCTTAACATCCATTCAGTGGGGTTGGAAGGGAATTACCTGAGGTACCTCTGTGGTTAACCCTCCACCTCCCAAAATACAAGTTCCCTAGCACTAGGATTGGATTTTTGTTTGAGTCATGCATTCCCGTATGTGTATCTTCTGTCTGTTCCAAAGTCTGCTACTGCACAGTGAATTTTCTTAGAGAAATGTTTGCTTCTGTGCCTCGGATTTATATCTGTTTTTGCTTTTGCTGTATACTTACATCTTCCCTGTCACATAGGAGCACTGAGATGGCAGGTGGCCTTACAGAGGGGACGGAAAGGGTTAGGGGATGGATAGAGACTTCAGGATGCCACAGAAACAGTGATCATGAAGTAACTTCTGCTGTTTCACACAAAATGGTCACATGCACATCCTTTGGGAACAGTAGTTCATTTGTCAGTTAGACCTTAAGGACCCTGTACAAGCAATTCTAATAGGCAAAATAAAACTGTCTTTTTTTCTTCTTAAATATTTAGGAAACATAAATTATGCCGTTATGGGTCGGACACCCATTCCTTATTGAAAAGCAAAGCCCATCAGCCTGTATACTTATCACAGGACTGTGGTTACCACTGATGGAGGATGGCTGGTTTCTTAATAGGAGACAAGTGCTATACAGTGTAGGAAATTTACTTACTGTAAATTCCTGTGAGCTCAGTCATGAACAGATAAATTACGGGTTTAACTTTCAGTGGCTGTGTTTGAAACCAGGCTGAATACAAAGTCCATTCAGCAAAACAAACAGGGAACTGTGCTATGGGCAACTTGGTCCACTCCCTACTGACACAGTCATGTTAATTCTGTAGGAATTCAGTGTGATGCAGTCTCAGTGTTTAACCTGGATTAAAGGATCTCCCTCGTATATCTGTATTTAACGATACAGATACAGTCAGAGGAGATCTGCACTTGTACATCAGACAGCAGACACTCAAGAGTCGAATCACTGGTTAGAGTACTGGGTACACCTCTCCAAATTCTGCCCCTGAACCTACCACATTCCCGTAGCTTCTGCTCCCATTGCCCCCTCACAGCCCCTGGTGCTTCTCTGTTTATTATCCCTGCTCCAGCACAGCACTCTCAGCTTCCAGCAGGTCATTCCTGAGACGTCTGGGTTTCACACCAGCTGGGCAGGAGGTTGGCTGTGCCACCTGGCCTGTCTGACTGAGGAAAGCTGAGGTCACCCTCAAAACTTAGAAGACTTTATCTTCACAGATACTGAGCATATTGTTTAAAACTGTCACTTTGCTTAAAAAAAAATCTTTAAAAACCCCACCCCTGTATACAAGAATGAGTCTCTCAGATGTTATGTTAAATTTTTAAGAATTGAGTTGTAAAATTATAGGACACATTCAATAATTTTTTTACTTTTTCCACACTTGGTGGGGCTGCAGTACTAGGTATTCATAAAAAATGAGGATTTGTACTAGGTATTCATAAAAAATGAGGATAGGAGGTGAAGTACATTTAAAAGCCTTATATTTTCAGTCCAGTGCTATGGTATAGCACTTTCACCATGAATAAAAGGAGGCAGTGTTTTAAGAAAAGTGTTCTTTGTGGGAGATTCTGTGTATGTGAACTTGACATTGCATTTTTTTCAAAATGCTTAGAAAGCAATAAACTCTTTGCATTTTGTGTTTAGCTTATTGAAAAATACATTCATCCATGTAATGTCAGAAGATGAAGTTGCATTCGCACAACAGTAACAGAAGCACGTAAATACAATATTTATATGCTAAATGTGAAGCAGTCAAGCTTTGGTTTTACAGTATTTGAAAACACAGAACAAATTAAAATTAATTTTGCATACCTACTATTAAGTTTGTTAAAGCAGTTTCTGTCTTCAACACAACCCAGAATGTAAAGGGGGCTTATTGCAAACTCTTCCCTACCATTTTTTATATACAACACTTTTACTTTTGACTAGGAAATGGCGAGATGCATTATAAAGCAGAAAACATTGCCTGATGCACAACCCGGGAGTTGCAATGTGCTTTTCATCTGTCAGATCGAAAAGAATCTGCGTGATGGTTGAAAAACCAAAATGTTCTACTTGAAATACAGTATTAGTAAAAATACAAGTTGAAGCCCAAAACTATACCTCTTGATATGTTAAAGCATTGTGCAGATTAATGCATTTTCAGTTGAATAGAGTGTTAATGCCTGTGACCCTTTAAAATGTCTGGAATTGCATGTAATGCTGTAGTCAAGTAAGCACTTCCAACCACTGTCAACTCCCTGCCACAGAAAGGAAAAAGGACTCACCCAGCTGCCTTGCCTTTCCTCTCTCTCACTTGGTTTTTTTCCACTCTCCTTGGTTTGTTGGTTGGTTGGGGATTTTTTTCTGGGGTAATTTTAACCCTGGGTGAGTTCCTTGCTCCAGCTCACTGCCCCAGAATTTACATCAGTACACCAAGGAGTTAGAGGGTGGCTGAAGTGAGGAAAGGACAGGGTTTTGGGTGGTCATCGCACTGACGTGTGCGAGTCAGACCAGTCTTTGCAGATCTGGCTTAAAGCTTAGATATGTACTCCTCAAACTGTATGTTTCAAGTTTTTATTCAGTGTTTTATATGAGACAGACATAATGAGCATTTTTCCCAAAGTTTTTGTCACCACTGTTAGCCAGAAAATACACTTTATTTAATGATAAACTTCGTGATGGGGAGGTTGATGGAGAAACCTTAATTGAGATGATAATGTAATTCACAGGTGAAAAAACTGAGTCATACAGACTTTCTCAAATGAGTGGACACTGCACTTATGGCATTAGGGTGTTAGGTTTGTGACACTGCCTTCTGATTTATCTGGACATGTTGTTATGAAAACCAGTTTCCAGGAACGTGTGGTGTTTAATCCCTTTCTTTTTCTCAGTTGTGTTTCTGTTATCTGTAATTTTCCTTTTATCTTTGTATTTTATAGCTGCTTCCAGAACTCACAAATCCAGATGAGCTGCTTTCATACCTGGATCCTCCTGATTTGCCAAGCAATAGCAATGATGACCTTCTGTCTCTCTTTGAGAACAACTGAAACCATATGTATTCTCCCATCCCTTTCACTTGTTCACACGTGTGTGGCTGCACAGCGAGAAATCTTAACACTCCTTTTCCACAAGAGAAGAAAAAAAAAAACTCACGACTTGATCCAATGGTGCACTCCCCGCTTTCTTCATCTCAGAACTGCTTTTGATAGCTTCAAAGACTGCGAAAGTGATGGGAGAAAATAATACAAAAATTAAATAGATGCAGTAATCTCCGAGTCTGCCATGCTACATGTGACAAAGAAGCAGAGACAGTTGTGCAGCTATTGGAAACCCCATTTGGTGTTCATCCTCGAGAGAGAGAGTTCTGTGATAAACATTGTGTGAAGTATCTTGGCAAAACCGAATCTTGGCAAGGGAAGAAAAGGCAACAAAATGGAACTGTCTTTAATTGACCAGTCTCAGAGTGTCCTTACAATGCTTGTTCTTCCATTTTTTTGAAACTGTATCTCCCTCTACCCCAACTCTCTTCTGCCCCCTCCAGCCACAGGTTTGTGTTGGAGTGGTTGTCCTGGCCACACACAAAAGGAGAAAAAAAAAAAAAAGTATACAAAGCTCAAAAAAGCACAAATCCTACAGTCAAGTGGCAGAGATAGGGAAGACATACAGACCTGTCAGAGGGAGCCAGCAGTTTAGTTAATGTGACTTCAGTAATGGAGTCCTGAGAATCTCCAGGCTGCAGCCATGGGTGTCAGTATTTCTGCAAGCGCAGATCTTAACCACCTCTTTGCAGAGAATTCCTCTGGCCAAGCACACAGAATTGGAAACACCCAGGAAGAAATTAAAAACGAGTTTGCAATGTGTAGGGATTTTTTTGTGGTTTTGGTTTCAAAACACTACTCTTTCTGGCTGCATTAACATCCAGCTGTAGAGATTTCTGTAATAGATCTTTTTGCCATGTATGCCATCTGTAATGGAAAAGAGAGGGAGGGGGGATGGATACCAAACTGTTCCTGATTATTACCCACAGCCTTCGGTGCCCCGAGAGTTTGTGTCACTGTCTGTACTGCACAATGCATAGTAAGACAAGTTGGGTTGAAGGCAGCGAGGAAATCATTGCAGGATGGAGGGAGAGTAACATCACTATCTGCATAATTATTTTTAATTATCAGCTTGAGAAGGGGCATTGACATTGGACAGACATTTTTGCAGCTTCATTTCTGGTTTGCTTTTTTTTTTGTGTTCTGTTTTTGTGACTGTTACAGATACTTCAGCCTTTTGCTTTTCTCCTCCTTCGATTTCTGTTTTTAAACTTTGGCTGCTGGGATGAGCTCTTTCTCCTGAAGGACCCGGTGTGGGGAGAATAAGTAACTGTCAGTAGATTGCAACTGCCCTCAAGAGACCCTGCTGCCACAATCACTGTCTTGCCCCGTGATCTGTGCTTCTCGTGTGGTTGCTGCTCCTGCATGAGCTTCCTATTGCTTCTGTGCCCATTTCTGTGCTCTTTGTCTCTCTCTCTCTCCTTCTCTCTCTCTTATAAATGATGTACAGTAGCTGTGTAAGAAGTGCATGTGTGCCAACTTTGCCCTTGTGGTGCAACATTTCAGCTTTTGCCCACTGTACAGTTATTGGTTTTGTTTCTTTTTGTTACTAAAGCAAATTTGATCCTGCTCCTTTTCCTCTTCCCAAATCCAGTCAAACACCTTTCATTTGCTCACCACAATACGTTTTAAACTGAAGTGCCAGGCAAAATTTTGTTTGTTCCTGTGAGTTTGGCTAGATAGCTTCCTAACCCTCTGTGTTTAGTTTGCAATGCTGTAAATGGCATGCTCTGTGCTTACGATTCTGGATTTGCGTTCCTCACCAAAGTCATATTTGTAAATTCTTTGTGTTTTTGTTTTATTTTGCTCTTTTTGTTAACGTTTCCCACTACTGCTGTACATGCGTCGTGGTATATATATGCTAGTCAGCAGCACCTTCCTGTAGATATTAAAGGAAATGGCAGTTTAGTTCTTTTATTTTCCAGTAGGAGTATTGAATCTGTCAAACGTATTATGTAGAGATGGTCCCACACTTATATTTTTCCTCTTTCAAGTTTTTTTAAGAAAGGCGCTGTTCATTATGCAAAATCAATTATTTTAAGAATTGCTATTGTAAATATCTTTGTGAATATTTTAGTATTGTCTTTGATAATATTCAGCATTTTCATGATCTGGTTATACTTTTGCTGGTGTTTTTAAATACCTTGTCTGAAGAAAAATATGGGTCCTTTTTTAAAAAAGAAAATTGAGGGTTCTTTAACAGAATAAGGGAGTTGGATTTTTGTTTGGTTGGTTTTTTTTTTCCCCCATTTTCTTTTGATAAGTTAGCCCAAATATCACATCCATTTATGTGGTGAATGAATTGATACATCAGGCAGTACCTGGAAAATCAGGGCCCAGATCTGTCATGGAAACATAATAGTAAGTGATTGCTTACTAAGAAAAAGAAACCCCAACTAACTGACCAGTGTTCATTGGCTGTGGGTGATTGTGAGCTGGTAATGGCAGAGATTTTGCTTGTTTGCCCAAGTGAGCAGAACACTTTGGACCAGCTGTCTGACCAGGTAAAGATGCACTAAGGCAAGCAGCAAATCTATAAGGTACCATATTTATATCATTGTACTGGTGCTCTGGTCTCTGAAACTGGGGCACAATAACACTTTGGGATGTTGGTGGGTGGGGGAGGGAAACAGTATAGTATATTTTATTCTTAGAAATGTCTTTTTTCTTATGTAGGCTTGACAACCTGTAGAGGATCTCTGCAGAATATTAAAGATACCTTGGTGTAATACATGGTAATATGGTTATGGTGTGGTGCTCCTATCACACAGTTCCTAGGAAAGACCGTTCTTCAGTTACGGACACAGATGTGTTTTGTAGCCATTTTACTGTGTTAGTTTCCCCCTGGGTTTTTCTGCATTTTTTTATATAGGTATTGAAATCATTTTCAGGGGTGGCTAATGATAAACTGACTTTATGCCCTTAGAGTTCAGATTTTTTGTTTGGGGGGTAAGTTACTTAAGCCATAGTTTTGGGATTAAAGAAAATTTCTCACTATTAGTTGTAACTGGTTGCTCAGATTTTTTTAATTGATTCTATTTAATGTTCCATTCTCCACTGATTGCTGAGCAGCTAAGTTAGTCACCTGAAATTAATTTTCTTTTAAACACAACATTAGTATTTTAAACCAGGTATGTTAAGGATTGACCTTTTGCTAACTGGTAGTATTTAAAATGTATCATTTAAAAGTACCTGTTGGAAAGTGTAAAGGGAAAAAACCAAACCCTTAGATATTAGCAATACATTTGGAGCAGTGTTTGCATCTGCTTTGTACAGTAATAGACAATTAAAGCGGGCGGTTGACATTTTTAAACTTAAGCAGAACTTAAGAGAGAAAATTTTTACCCATCACACAAATGTTGGACATTTGAGAAAGTTTTAAAACTTACCTGTCAGCTGAAATCGGGTACTGTATAGTGAAGTCAGTATGAAAAAGCTTCTAAATGAAAATTTAGTTATTTTTTTATCTGTTCACTGCCATGTTAAAGTTTAGAGAAAAAAAACCTAGCAAATAGGGTAATCAAAGTCATTTCTTTTAAAGCTTAATTATTATATGAGATTCCAGTAGTATTTTTATTCTTTTTTGTTTGTTTACTTTTTAATCATTTCCCTATGGAAGTTCATCTGGGAAAGAACCCACAGAGATCTACAGTTCTGCTGCCAAGACATTATTAATAGGACTGACAGATACACGCCAGTGTCCGCAGCGGAGACTCAAGGGACAGCTGTACATATGTAAATGACAAATAGAGACATGTTAACAGAAATGCATTCATTTTCCTTGGAATGTGCATTGTTTTTATTTCGCAGGAAAAAAAGCTTGAAGCTCCATCTTATGTGGAAAATGAATCCTGTTTGTTAGCGTTTGTGGAGTCTCAGCATTTGTTTCACTTTCACTTCTGTAATATACTCTGATCCTTTGTTTTGTTTTGTTTTATCTACATGTAATATTTAGCTTACGTGTACTAGTCTATCACCTGTGTATTTTTAGGGTGCTACAGAAATAATGAAGAAAAATACGGGGATTAAAAAAAAATTGTAACCAAATTCATACTTTGTACAATTTTTGATATCACGATCAGAGGGAGAATTAAAAAAAAAAAAAGTACAATCTGAGGTAATACGCAAAAATGGCCATTGTCTTTGTTTGTACATTGTATGTACAGTACAATGCAATCATTTCATACTTTAAACTGGTCAGAAAAAATAATTGTGATTTTTAGTCTTGCAAAACTGTATGTAGTTAGATGATGTGACAACCTAATATTTATCTAATAAATATGTATTCAGATGAAACCTGTATATTAGGTGTTCATGTGGTTATTTTGTATTTAAAGATCAAATTATTTGACTATTGCTAGACATTTATATACTCTGTTGTAACACTGAAGTATTCTCATTTGCTCATGTTAAATTTTTTTTCCTAAATAAATTTACAAAATTAAGGTCTGGCTAATTGGCAGCTGCTTTGTAAATTTTCAGTTTCTTTTTGAAACCACAAACTTCCCTTTGCCCTCCCTGGTTTGCGTCAAGGTGTTTGTGTCAGTCAGGGTGTACCTTTTTCAGAGAGCAGGACTTGCTGCAGGAAGGGAAAGGTGTGAACCACCCTGCAAGAGACGGAGAATAAAATAAAGATCATGATTGCAAATCTACTGATAAGCATGGGATCACACTGAAGAAAGTCCCTGCCAAGCAAGGGATTGGTGACTTGCTATTCAGTATGCAGGGCACTGCCTATCTCCTAAACAGGTAATAACTACTTTGAAGTGAAATCTTTATATGATGAATAACAGGAAAGGAGGGCTTCTCTCTGGTATTGCTATGTGTGGAGGGACTAAACATCCAACACCTTTGTTTTATATTCTCAAAAGTTTGATACTTTTCTTCCAATTGAAACCTGTCACTAAAGAGAAATTAGCTTGGAAGATGACTAAAATGAGACAAGTTTTTTCTTAATGTATATCCATCTTAGAGTTGAAGCATTTGGTTTCTAAATGCAGTTAACTTTGAGTTACAAAGTGTGCTTAATTTATATACCTGTTCAGCTGTAAGTAGAATAATTCATGACACAAGGAATACACACACACAGCCATGGCATGCACAGGCCTTGTCTCAGCAGAGTTCTACACCATCTGTAGCCACAGCCACAGACAACCAGTCATTTTGCATATGAGAACTTAACAGAGGCTTACTGAATATCTCAGTATTTTTATATGGCATTTGTGAAATGTTTAGTCTGAACTCACCTTTGAAATGCATTTAAATACCTGGGAACAGCCTAACCTTTTCAGAATATAAGTATCTATGCAAGCACATATAGCAATCATTTCACACCTCCACAAGTCCTTATTCTTGATTGAGATACACACAAATGTATATATAGAAATCTGGACTAGGAATTTATTTCCTCAAAATTGAGAAAAAATACTTGTTTCTGACACTCAGCTTCTCCCTTTCTTGCTGGCACTACCCATTACAATGGACTTTTCAGATAACAATAAAACTAAGTTACTAAGTTAAAAATTTTACCCATTCCAGCCAATAATTAATAAATATTTTAGGTTTGGTATTCTGCTTTCCTGGAAGCTCCCCAGAAGTGTCAGTGAGACATACAGCAAATTCACTTTGGCACTGTACAGATGCAGGAAAGTACAAAGAGCTGGGATGTCCTTAAGTACTGTACATTTTTCAATCTTGGTTTGAAGCCGGAGGAGGCTACAATTCTGAAAGTGAGGTTTCTCCCAGATGTCACCTGAGGACCCCAGGATAGGTACAGTGTGTGTCGCTGATGTCTCATGTCCCACATCCTGGCAGTGTGCTCTGTGTGTCAGGCACTCTGCACCTGCTTCCAGACAGCACCTACACGAGTATCTGTTTATGACCTCTGTTTATCCATGTGCTAATCAATTGTTGAACAACTTTGAAACAATGTGATTTCCCTACATTTTTTTTTCAACTCTCCCTCATCAGTGTGGATCTTGGAATTGTATTATTTTGTTTGTGTACATTGTATTCTGTTGACGTGCACTTCATTGTGCTTTTTACAGGAGTAAGAGATTGAAAACAATTAGAAATATGGAAGAGGGACCCCATGTCTCTTTTCTGCTGGACAAAGAGGATGGGAGTCCTGTGCATAGAGCTGCTTGCTTTCCTTTAAATAGGTAAGCTAGACAGCTATATATAATCCTTTCATTTGTTTTCCTCTGTTCACTTTTAAAACTAAGGAACATATTTTTACATTTGTGTACGTAGTCTTACATCTGTGTGTATATTTAATCAGAACCCACTTCTCTCTTCTGATTAAATTCCAAGTCTGTACAAATCTTCCTGCATTGTGAACTTCCAGTCATGAACGACTACCTTTCTTTTTTACATTTTGAATTACTACCAGTATGTCACCTTATTAAAGTTTTNTTTTGCATATGAGAACTTAACAGAGGCTTACTGAATATCTCAGTATTTTTATATGGCATTTGTGAAATGTTTAGTCTGAACTCACCTTTGAAATGCATTTAAATACCTGGGAACAGCCTAACCTTTTCAGAATATAAGTATCTATTCAAGCACATATAGCAATCATTTCACACCTCCACAAGTCCTTATTCTTGATTGAGATACACACAAATGTATATATAGAAATCTGGACTAGGAATTTATTTCCTCAAAATTGAGAAAAAATACTTGTTTCTGACACTCAGCTTCTCCCTTTCTTGCTGGCACTACCCATTACAATGGACTTTTCAGATAACAATAAAACTAAGTTACTAAGTTAAAAATTTTACCCATTCCAGCCAATAATTAATAAATATTTTAGGTTTGGTATTCTGCTTTCCTGGAAGCTCCCCAGAAGTGTCAGTGAGACATACAGCAAACTCACTTTGGCACTGTACAGATGCAGGAAAGTACAAAGAGCTGGGATGTCCTTAAGTACTGTACATTTTTCAATCTTGGTTTGAAGCCGGAGGAGGCTACAATTCTGAAAGTGAGGTTTCTCCCAGATGTCACCTGAGGACCCCAGGATAGGTACAGTGTGTGTCGCTGATGTCTCATGTCCCACATCCTGGCAGTGTGCTCTGTGTGTCAGGCACTCTGCACCTGCTTCCAGACAGCACCTACACGAGTATCTGTTTATGACCTCTGTTTATCCATGTGCTAACCAATTGTTGAACAACTTTGAAACAATGTGATTTCCCTACATTTTTTTTTCAACTCTCCCTCATCAGTGTGGATCTTGGAATTGTATTATTTTGTTTGTGTACATTGTATTCTGTTGACGTGCACTTCATTGTGCTTTTTACAGGAGTAAGAGATTGAAAACAATTAGAAATATGGAAGAGGGACCCCATGTCTCTTTTCTGCTGGACAAAGAGGATGGGAGTCCTGTGCATAGAGCTGCTTGCTTTCCTTTAAATAGGTAAGCTAGACAGCTATATATAATCCTTTCATTTGTTTTCCTCTGTTCACTTTTAAAACTAAGGAACATATTTTTACATTTGTGTACGTAGTCTTACATCTGTGTGTATATTTAATCAGAACCCACTTCTCTCTTCTGATTAAATTCCAAGTCTGTACAAATCTTCCTGCATTGTGAACTTCCAGTCATGAACGACTACCTTTCTTTTTTACATTTTGAATTACTACCAGTATGTCACCTTATTAAAGTTTTTCACTTTTTTTGTCACTGAAATCCTACTGACTCTATGTAGGATATTTCTCCTAATGTCTGTCATTGTCTCAGTGCACTGTTCACATTTGTTCTCTCTAAAAAGAACACTGGATTTTTCTTGTATCAGACAGACCACCAAAAGCTTCTGCTGAGATATCTTCACTCCATCACTCTACAGAATTTTCCAAGGGAATATAAAGGTAGTCCACAAGGAACCTACTCAATTATGCAATTTCATTTACAAAGCAAGAAGACAGCAATTAGAGACTCCTACAGGCATTAGCACACAGCGTGGCACAGGTGGACTGACTGGTTGGTTTGCTACATAATTCATCTGCATTTCCAGAAACTCCTTGCCTAGATCATAATAACTGGTTTTCTGCTAAGTCCCTTCTGTTAAAATCCTTTCCTTTTGTGGACTACATGAGATTAAGCTTTTTCCCCCTGTTTGTTGAATATGTCTGCTTGGTTTGTCCAATATCTTTCCAAATACTGAACTCACTGTACTTTCTGATAGACTCAGTTACAGTGAAGTAAATGTCTCTAGAAACACTACTATTTACCACTTCTAAATACACGGGTTTCACTACATCTTTTTGGCTTTATTAAACATCCTAAGCAGTAGAGTAGGGATTATCAATTATGGTTTTTCCCCTAGGTTGGAGTTTTGACCAGTTTCATTTTTAATTGAATCCTACAGTCTAGACTTTCCAGTTTGTCCATAGCTATTTTATGATGTCGGTTGTTTTGGATTTTGTTATTCTGGCATGTGTATTTTAATTTGTCACCTTGTTCTCATATCAACACATTGATTATTGTGAACATAGGGGTTGCTAATTTTAATAAAGCTTAACTAGTTAAACACTAGAAAATGGCAAATATTTTTTTTAATGTACAGACTGTTGTTTGAGCTGTATTCTTTCTGTTTTCTTCATTTGGTTTGCAAAAACTATTGAAATTCCCACACTCATGTAATAAAATTTTGAGTTGATGTCTTACTGTGTTTTTAATGTGTATTTAAATCTATTCTTTTTTTTTACTTTTCAAATTTATAATCAGTGCTCACTTCCTTCCGTGTTTCTCAAAATGTATGTTTTTAAGACATGCAAAATCAATGAATTTTGAATTTACCACTTACTCCTCTGATGAGCTTCCAGTGACTAGTGCTAATATCCAGTTCATAAAGTTATTTAAATTATGTTCACAAGAAATCCTAGCAGTTTTCCTTTCCAAGTTATGAATGATGGTCCCCCTCTGAAAAGAAGCATGACTTCCATATTGCCACTGTCAAACTGATGGCAAAATGGGCTGGAGTGACACTGAGTCACAGTCAAAAGTTAAGGAAAGGTACACTTGTGACTCTTCTGAATGTTAAGAGTGTTTCTTACCCTGAGCTTTGAAATATTTCACCGAACACTTCATTATACAAAAATCATGTTCTTTGATTGTAAATGTGACAAAAGGTGATTTGCATCTGACAACTTGTGAGCTCAGTTGGAGGAACATTGTGCATTCAGATGATGATCACACGCAATTTTGTCATATACATGTGTCATAATTCTCCTTGCTAGCTAGTGTGGTAATGCTGTTATATGCTGAAGGTAAGCAATTCTTTCTGTAGTGAAATTACAAAAAAGCAGAGAGGAATCCCAGAGATTCTGTACAGGGAGATTGAGTCTAGCAGAGTTTTCATTACAAAGTAACTAGTGGAAATTGTTTAGTCTTCTGTAATTTTGGTACATCTTGTAATTTTGGTACATCTGTGAAGCTTTTCATTTCTAGGTGATTCTTGTTCAAACTGATGCTATCTAACAATTTTTGGCTTTCAACTCCTGTTGTGAAGTCCTACAACTAAAAAAAACATCTCAAAACTAGGATTATTGTTAGAATTACGTTGGAGAAGACTGAATGACTCATATTGTACAAGGTACAGAGGCAGCTATTTACCTCAAGGAGCCATTGTTCAGATTTCCACACAAGACAAACTCAAGGGAAACCTAAAGCTTTACCAGGCAGCTGATTAAAGCAGAGCCCTTGAGAAACAGCACAGAAAAAAGAAAGGTCAGGAAGACATGACAATGTAATGAAAATAATTATGTAGAAAGCTGCCAACTATTGGGCAGGCAAAAAGATCAGAAAAGGGACCAAAAGTTAACCAAAGATATATGAGAAAATAATTTTTAAAAATCAAGTACTATAGCTGGGATGGAGAATGAAAAACATATAGTTGGAAATCTGGGGTGCTGCTAGTGATGTGCTGTATGGGACCATGGGTCCCACATGGCCCTGTGCCTCTGTGAACACTGCAACCATTTCCCGCTCAAGCTACAAGTAAAATTAACTTGTAAAATTCATCTCGACCTAGAATTTCTTATTACCATACTGTCTTAAAAGGCTAAATGTGTGATGTTCTTCACCTTTCTTTCCCTTGTTTAAATATTCTAGTGTTCTTGACAAAGATTATAGGAAGTGTTCAGTGCACATCTCTGGTTTTGATTTGATCATTTATATATTTGTTATATCACAGAAATGAGACCTGGTCAATGGAGTCAGAGAGAGAGAAAAGAAGAGGCAGGGCAGGAGCTGGTAGTGGTGAGAGAACAGGTGTAGGTTTTCATGAAAGTGAGTGTTGCAACAGCCTCTCAGGTTGGACAGGAGGGCAATGCAGTGCTGACGTCCACTCTCTGGGAAGGAGCTGCTAAGAGTCTCCCTTAATGAGTAGTTCCTGAGCAATTCCATTTTCAGTAAGATCATCACAAGCTCCAGGCTCAACTTACTCTTAGGAGATGAAGTAGCATGACTAATCAATTCTAAAAGTATTTCTGATACTATTAGCTTATTACTTGTTCCTCAGAGCAGAGGTGGTAAATAAACTTAACTGATCCCTGTAAATTTCAAGTTCTAATTGAAATTTCTGCGGTTTAGAAGGGCTCCCTTAATGTCTGCTCTATTTTAATACTTTTTCAAAAGTATGCAATGCATCTCCCCAACCACCCACAGGCAAACCACCTATCTACATCCTGAAAGCTTTGTGAGGCCACTGGGAGTAATACCTGCATTTTTCTTGTAGCTTAAAAACATGCATTTGAAATGTCCTGCATGCTTCACCAGGCTGTTGATCTACCTATAAGCAGGTGTAGTGGTGTATGGACAAAGTTCAGGGAAGCTGAAGATCAAGTTCAGCTGCAAGGTGCACTGGGCACTGCGTAAAGGCACTGTGTAATCTGACGTATTAGCAGTGAGTTTCCATGCATTATGCAGGGAGATTGAGTAATGAATTCCAGGCAAGCAATGTCACTCAGAACATATGAAATGAAAATGCTAATCACAGCTGCAAAGAGCATGAGTGGATTGAGGTTTTTCTTGTATGACTATTTGTAGGTAATTAGTATGAAGTCATGTGGGGAAACTCCTCCTTCGTGTACAGAGCGTGTGCTGGAGAGAAGGTTCACGTAGTGAGCTGAGTTACTACAAGTTTGTAAGAAGAAAGCGTGATGGGGGGAATATTTATTATCATTTTTTCTTTTTATCTGTAAGTGTACCTGTGTGGCTATTCTATGCCCTTTAAGTTCTTGTATAGTTTAATTTCACACTGCAATCACTTAGTATAATGAAAAGGCCTTTCCCTCACTCTGGTCCCCATTCATAAATAAATGCATATCATAGGTACAGATCACAGAGATCCTTTCTGGCTCTCAACTCATCTTCTAGCTTAGCCAAAACCTTGAAGAAAATGTTAGGCTGAGTCTTTTGAAGTGCAGCACATCTAGGCTCTGCAGGTGGAGGGTGGGAATGCCCACTGCAAATTACTGCTCTCCTCACTTAAAATCAAGCAGAGAACCTATAAGACCTCTTCCTCTGCTAACAGTCCAGATTAGCAGAGTGTGCAAGGTGTGCAAGGGTTCTTACAATGAATGTTAACATCGATCCTATGGGAGTTCCGTGTATCACAGTCTTCTGTGAAATGCACTCAATAGTAGATTGCTGCAGCCTATATTTTGAGTTTTTATTTGCATGGTCCAAGCATACAGCATGAAGCGCATATCAAACTGAGCCACAAAGGTGAGTTGCATGTAGTTGCATTCGTGCAATTGGTACGTTGTAAAATGTGATCTTGCCGCAGCTGCCAAGATAAATCTACTAGCAGCAACTCCAGATTGAACAATACAAATAACCTACATTCCTGTGTCACAAACCAATAGGCAGTCCATCTGTTAGAGTCAGGAATGCATACCACCTTTTTACCAGTTCAGTGTCTGTCTGCTGCAGTAACACCATTTCAAGACCCTTGAAATCAAAATTCCCAAATTTAGGTCATCTTCCAAGCATTTAGTCTTTCTTTTTTTAGTAGAACCATTTAACCACTGTTGTTGTTTCCTGTCCATCTTGACATAATGGTGATAATATTTACTCAGTCAGTAGTTTTGTTTGTGAAGACTTTTAAGTTGTAAATTATGTATCAGTATTGTTGTATAATTTGAGGTTCTTTTTCTTGTGCAGAAATTTCCCTGCTATAAGAAGTGTCCTTTCATAGATATGTTTCTAAAAATATCTATACAGAAACTAATTTCAAAAGGATCGTCCTTGTTTATCCTGTAACTTCTATAGAATTTTCTGAGGTAAGGGACAGGAAGAGTGTATGATGAAATCTGTAGGGCAGGTCTCCCTGACAGTTCTGCTGAAGCATCTAATCTTGGCTTTTGTCTGCGCAACCACGTTTTATTGCCTATCTAGTCAAGCGTGGGATGCACTCATTTTCTAGCCAAATGTACTTATCTCCTAGCCAGATGTTGCAAAATTTCAACGATGAACATATCTTAGCTCCCCTAAAATCATTTCAGTTTGCTGAGCTAGCTCTAATCCTCACCTGGCAGTGATATAGCGGTCTTTGGCAGTTCTTAGAGACCTTTTTCTGTCCTTCTTGGAAAGTGACCTCTGTAACTCACAAGTTCCTAGTCAAACTGTCTGCATGAGTTTTAATTCATCTGACGCTGCAGGAGTAGGCCATAACAAGTGATTTAGTAGCTTTATTTTATAAGCCTAGAGATAATAATTCAGCCCATAGCCTCAAATAAAAAAATCACCTCTGTGAAAGAGAGCTGTTTTGCCTTCTCACCAAGTCTGCAATTGAGGAAAACTGCTTTGTTTGCTCTACCAAAGACATCTGTGAACTCTTAGCAAAACAGTTCAAAGCTGTTCTGCCTGGGTTTCCCAAGTGTGAAACAAGATGGTATTTTCTTCCGCTCATCTTTTGTCTTGCTTATTAAATAATAAATCCTTCAGGGCCAGAAATCTCTGTTGTTAGAAGTATGCATAGAGAATCTAATTTTGGTTTGTGCTTCTAGTGGCTACTGCAATTAAAACATTAAAAAGGAGTGTGAGGTTTTTCATGGTCACTAGAGAATAAGCAGATTGATTATTAGATTAACAGAGGTTATATTTTCAAAAAAATGGATGTAAAGATGAGAGGATATGACAAATTAAGTAGAAAAATCATACTGATTTAGCTACTGTTAAAAAAAAAATCCCCCTTAGATCATTAGTAAAGGACTAGAAAATATCAGCATGGCACTGTGTCTCCAAAGACATTGTTCATCCTTGTTTTGGATACTGTGAAATGATCCTCTTAGCCCAAAAAATCCATAGAAGTGGAACAGCTCAGAGGACAATAAACATGATCTCGAAGATATGGAAGAGCTTTCTTATAAAATTGAGTTGGGTGTGGCTTTTCAGTCTTGAAATGACTGAGAGAAGAGCTGTAGGTTTGTATGAGAAAGATAGGTACCAATCGACTTGTCTCCTCCAGCACAAGAAACAGGGCACATAGATGAAGGGAGCAACATTAAAAAAGAAAATAAACAACAAATTATTGATTCTCTGGACAGCAGGCCTGTGGAAGGACAGCTTACAGTTCATTGCCAAGGAAGCTGCTGATGCTAAGAGTTAAGACAGGTCCAATGAGTGGATAAATAAACGGGAGGGAAAAAAAAATCACTACATACCAAAGTCACATCCAACTCAGGAAGTTCTCTGCAGTGAAAGCAGTAGGAGGCTGAATCCATACTGGCCCATACTACACCCCTCCCCCATTTTCACTCTTCCTTAGGCATTCCTTTGAGCATTCAGGACAAGATGGGCCTTTTGACACAGCTTAATATGACCCTGTAGTTACAAAGCATGGTACTTGCTATGGTCATCCCTAAAGCACCGGCAGTGCAGGGGCATGATCTATGGGTTTCTCTGGAGTACGTGCCTGAAAAACAGTGTTCTCAGTTGTTCGTAGCTGCATGTTGTACTTCTACCCTGGTGTTTATGGTCAGGGCAGTGCCTTGACTGACAGCTTTCTGTCATTTTAGTCAATGTCACTGATGAAGGCACTTTTAGTTGATTGACACAAAGAACTTAGGTGGGATTGAAAATTTACTATTCCTAACATAGGGGCTGTCTTTGTACGATCCTGTCATACTGTATTAAATGGTTGCATTACGCTGAACTTCATTAGAATAATTTAATTTATAATACAAGGAATGTGAAAATTATTATAATAACCCTTGATTTTCTTTTTTTTCTTTCCTTTTTTTTTTTTGGTGGCATTAAGAATTTGAAAAACTTTTGGAAGTACTTATATAATATGGAATCAGGATGGAGACAGGAGAAGACTTCAAAGTACTATCTCAATATGACTGAAATGTGTCGTCAGTATTTTCATCTAAGTTACTAAATTAGGAAGACTTAAAATGATAGGTATTGGTATTGTCATATAAAACATGAAAAGTATTTCACTATGAGCTAATTAATCAGGACTACTGCTACTCTTTTTCGCAATCCCTCAGGCAGGCTTCCCAAAAAACCGAGGCTGGGCTATGGACCGACCGTGAGCACCGCCGGGGGTCTGAGTGCGGGGGTGACTCAGAACACCCGCGTTTTGACACGTGCCAGTGCCCTCGCCCCGAGTGCTGCCGGTGAGTAACCGGGACTCCCATTTCCCCCCTGCACCCACTTATCCAAACCCGTGATGGCTCCACGGCCTTCCCCGACAAGGGGCTCTCTGGACAAACCCAAAGGCGTTGTGCGAAGTTAGGAAACTTTAGAAACTTCCCGGTCTCCGTTGACCCCTGGGGTAAGGGGCTGTGGGGACACGTGCAAAAAAACTTCAAAACGACCCCCCCCCAAACAACTGACCCCCCTCCCGACAGCCGCCGACAATCGCCGTGCAATGCTGGGGGCCGGGGGCAGCGCCGGGGGCAACACGGGCTCTCCCTGCAGCCCCGCAGCCCTGCGCGGCCGCCAGCGGGCGCTGCGGCGCCGCGGCGGAGCCCATAAAGGCCGCGGGGCAGGGGCCGCGTGTGCGTATCTTTCCGTGTGTCGGTGACTGTCGCAGC
>VYZS01009816.1:0-12546 GCA_013400695.1 Neodrepanis coruscans | reverse complement strand
GCCCCCGCGGGCGGCGCCGTTCCCCCCTCCGGCAGGATGGTGCGGCCCGGGCAGCGCGTCCCGTTGCCGGGTGAGGGCGGGGCTGCCATGGCCGCGGCGGGAGCGGGGCCGCGCCCGCTTAGCCCGGGCTGGACCCTCGTTAGCCCGGGTTTGAGCTTCGTTAGCCCGGGTATGACCCTTATTATCCCGGGTTTGGCCCCCCGTTATCCGAGGTTTGGACCCTCGTGTTCCCGGGTTTTGACCCCGGTTATCCCGGGTTTGACCCTCGTTATCCCCGGGTTTAGCCCCTTTATCCCTGGGTTTTGACCCTCATTATCCCGGGTTTAGCCCCCTTTATCCCGGGGTATGAGCCTCGTTATCCCGGGTTTGACTCTCGTTGCCCCGGGTTTAGCCCCTTTATCCCGGGGTTTGACCCTCGTTATCTCGGGTTTAGCCTCCTTTATCCAGACAAGTATTTGTTGGTCATCGGATTTTCCCCCCCTCGTTATCCCAGGTTTTAACCCTCATTATCCCGGGTTTTCCCCCCGGGACCAGCTCCCCCGATCCCCCCGGTCTGAGGCGCTGTGAGGGCTGAGGGGGCTTCCGGCCCCTCCTGAGGGCGGAGGGGGGGGGGTCCCGCCTTACGGGTTTTATTTCTCTATAAACGCTGTTTTTGTAGCTGAATTTGTTGAATGGATGTAAAGGCCAGGTTTTATGTTTTTTTTGGCAGGCGGGGTTTGGATGTCCCTCCCTCCCTGTGAGGGAATGAACTTTATTGTTGGGTGAGGTTGGTTTTGCGAGTGAAGTCCTCCTGCTCTTCTACAATCGGTAACGAAATCCTTTTCTTATTGCACAGAAAGGAATTCCCGTGTACTTTTTACCTCTGTTTAGGAAGGATTTCGTTGGGGTTTTGTCCTAATTTGCTTTTTTAGGGTCAAGAGTTTCCCAGAGTGAAAATGGAAAACACCAAGCTGAAGGGAAGGGCAGAAACTTTGGATATCAGAGACCTCAGAACTGCAACACCTCAACTTGGGCTCAGAGTGAGTAAAACACTGCAGCTTGTGGGGTCTCTGCCCCAAATTCATTTATTTGGCATCATTTCCAGAGCAGTTTTGGGGGTCTCTGCCCCAAATTCATTTATTTGGCATCATTTCCAGAGCAGCTTTTGGGGTCTCTGCCCCAAATTCATTTATTTTTCATCATTTCCAAGTCTCTGCCAGTCAGTCATTTATTTGTCCTTATTTCAGCAAATGATGGGATTCCTCAAACATTAATTTGCCTTCATTTTTTTTTTTTGGTCATTAGAATCATCAGATTGGTTTTCAGTCCAACAGAAGCACAAAGTTGATCAACTTTTCAGTCCAGGGGAGGTCTGAATGAGCTGAGTTCAGTTTAATATCCCTCAGATCTAAAGATTGATTTTTCCCTCTTAACAGAAGCATCCAGAAAATCATTTAAATGCTATAAATGAACAAAAATCAGCTGTTTTTCCTGCTGGTGATAAGGAAATCACTTCCAAAGAGCTCCCTAAAAGGTAAGTGAACAGAATTTTCTAGAGCAAAAGGGACTCTTGGCCTGGGTGGAGTCAGTGGGATCTTGTGCTCTTTTGATTTTAAAGCAGTGTGGGTCTCATGGGTGAAATCCAAGTAGTTTTGAAGCATCTCCCTGTTTTTTTTCCAAAGCAGGGCCCTTCCCTGTGGGGCTGCTCAGCTGCTTTTGCCTCCAGTCCCTGCAGAGCCTCAGCCAAGCAACAAACCAGCCCCACGTGTGTCTCAGGTCTGAAAAAACTTATTCATTATCCTGCTAAAACCCCCCTGAAATGAGTGTGTGCAGCATAAAAGGTGTTTGGGCTAAAACCCAGGGAGGGCATTTTAATAATTCAGGGGGGATTTGCAGTAATTTTGTCCACAGGGGGCAGAAATTGGTGCTTAAAATGAGGATTTCTGAGTCCCAGCTCAGGGGGGTTTGGGGAACACTCTCCCTCTTACCTTTTTTTCTCTTCTTTTTCATCTTTCTTCTCTTTCTCTGTGTTGAAATTGTTGTTTTTTCCTCCTAATGAGAAGCACAAAGAGGTGTTTCCATCCTCCCCCTGTCATTCTTTGCATGGGACTCACCTCCAGTTCCAGTGGAGAAGCTGCTCCATCCCCCCAGTTCCTTCCCAGTAACACCAGTAGGATTATTTCCCCTTCTCTGTATCAAGGTGTGTGACAGTAACAAAATCCAAGAAACCTCCCAATAACTTTGGTTCCTCTCATTGATACATCTGCTGCTAATTCCTACCAAAAGCAGAGAAGAGGTGTTTTAATTGATTTATCTGCACCACTTGAAGGCCTTTCAGGGGGTAATACAAGTGTTTCAGAGTTCAAATCTTCATCTAATGATTCTTGAAGTCCTGGCATGTTTTGTGGGGAAAAAAAAAATGGGATTTTGCTTGATTTTGTGATAAAAACACAAGGCATGGGTTGGATTGTTGTTCTTTTCCAGGGAATCCCTTCCCAATGTTCAGAGGGAAGTGGGATCCCCTCAGGAGCTGATCCAGGGAATTCCAACCTTCCTTCCCTCTCCCTGCAATGGCAATTTCAGAGCTTGGGATGGAACCAACTTGAGACACAAGTGAATATTTGGGGAGAATCACAATCCTTGCAAAGCTCTGTGTCTCATCAAAATCCCTTCTGTTGTTTGCCCAGTTGTGTGTGGGGTCAAAGAAATGAATTTTTATCATTATTTTTATCATTATTTTTGCCCTGTGCCAAAGTTGTGCCTGTTGTGTATTTCAGCAGCAGCTGGAAATGGATGTCAAAGTCATGCTTGACCCAGAGAAGATGGAAAATCCAACTGCTTTCAAGCATCAGAGTGAGGAGACCAGGCTGCCCCTCATAGCTCAGAGGAAATCTGCTCCTGTAAGTAATTTCTGTTAATTTATGGGCTCATTCTTTGCATTTCACTGGTACAGTTAATATGTGTCTGAGCTAAAGGGAAAAGTTATCCCCCAAATCTCCCTTTTCTGTCCTTCTGGGAATGTTCAGGTTGGGCAGGAATTCAGTTTTGATTCTCCCCCACTTTCTGTTCTGCTGGAACAAAAAGATGAATTTGACATTTTTAGCCAAATGTGCTTTTTTATATTTACAGCTGAGGGGCTGGAAAACAAGGAGGTGTTTCCTCCCTCATTTATTCTCTGCAGAGTTCTGGAATCTTGTTACATATTTGGGAATATTTGTGGGGGGAAAATCCTGCTGTGGGATGTGAAATGTGATCTCCACCAGCACTTGGAGTGATTCTGTGTGGTGACAACCTAAGTCAAATGACCCCCAATGGCTCATTTTGGTGCAGAAAGCAGGACTGAGGTGGGAGCTGCCCTGTGTTCCCTGCTCGGGCCGTCAGAGGGAGCCCTGTGTTCACACAGGGGTGTCCCCGAGGTCAGGGAGCAGCTCCCCCCCCCAAAAAATCCCTGCCAAAAACCCCCCTGTGGGACTGAGCCCAGCCCTGGCTCCTTGCTGAGCTCCACGAGTTTTCAAGGGCACCTAAAAGTGGGACAAATGAATAGTCAAGGTCTCATTGTTTCACCCAAAATTTCCTTTTTTGCCTTGCTCCTTTCTCATTATCAAGTTGCTGATGCTGAGTTTTGTCATGAAAGAACAATTAGCTGCTGCCCTTTGGTACCTTTTCTGGAGCTGTGCTAATAATCCTTCACCCCTCTGCAAAGGGCTCAGGAGTTCTTTTAAAAAAAGAGAAGGGCTGTCATTCTGTTTGATTTGGGCATCCCTTGGATTTTTTGCAGCCTCTGTGTGGGTAACAAATGAAAAATGCTGAGTGGCTCCTTATTAAAGATCTGCATTTCCCATGGAACATCCCCAGAACTGCAGCAAAGATAACTCTGTCACTGCTGCAGTGTGGGGAAGAATCTTCTCTTCCAGAATGATATTGGCACTTCTGGGTCCTGCTTTTCTTACAAATGTGTGTTTTACTGGAAACTTTAGGAGCTTTTCATTTATCCGGGAGGTAGAATTGGATGTGGGGATGATTCCTTTCAAAGTTGTAGAAGGAAATCAGGTGTTTTTTGTGTTTTAAAGCCTTACATATGGCTGTGATTGCAGCCAAGGCACAACTTGGCAGTGGGAGCAGAATGAGACTTAAACAAATGGCTGTTCCACTCCAGGAAACCCAAAAGCAGCTCCTTGCCTTTGTTATTTTTTGTGTGCTGTATAATCATCAGAAGCAGCAACAGTGACTCCATCAAATCCTCCTGTCACTCCCCATCACCAGGCAATCATTGCAGAGCTGCAGTTAACAGATGACTACAGGCAGCATCCTCTCACCCTGCAAATGGGCACGTGAAGGTCAGCCCCACCTCAGAAACACTTTGCTGGGAAACAAATTAATCTTTGCAAAGGTCACCATTTGTTTGAAGTTTGTCTGCAGTTCTTGGCAGCTGGAACTGGAGCTGGAGTGTCACTCTGTGCAAGGCAGGGGTGCAGCCAGAGCTGCTGAAGCTGTTGCTGTTCCCATCAGCCCTGATTGGGATTCCATGGGCTGCTGCTTTCCAGCTGCTTCCACACAGGACTGGGAGCCCAGCCCTGAATCCCAATAAGTTGTTCCTGCCTCTCCCCCTCCTCCTGCTTTTGGCCCTTTGCCCACGAGTGAAATGGTTGGGAGTGGAGAGGCAGCAATTCATTCTCTTGCCTTCCTTCTGCTGCCTTTGCAAAAGGGGTCTCCAAACTTCTCCTTCACAGCTGCCAGGGTGGGCTTGGCCTGCATTTTTGGGAAAGGGAGGCAGCAAAGCTTCATTTTTTTTCCAAGCACATGAAAAAATCAACTATTCAGAGCCATCTCCTGTTACATGAAAAATCAACTGTTCAGAGCCATCTCCTGTTACATGAAAAATCCCCTGTTCAGAGCCATCTCCTGTAACTTTAAATGCTTGAAATAGGTAAGAATAACATGAGACCTGTTGTTTAAGGTGCAAATTCCAATTTTTTTCTAATTCAACTTGCTTTCTCTGAGCTTTTCCCTGACAGATTCCCTCAAACTGCCCTTGGTTCCATGGATTTTGCTGTCCTTCCTCCCTCCCTTTGCAGGGGGAAATATTGTGTCCATCAAATCCTGGCAGGAACAAAAAATAGGAGGTAGAAGAGGTAGAAGATAGGAGAAGAGAAATTATTCTAAATACATTTTAAAATTTATATTAAATGAATTATAAAATATTCTTTTTTTACCATTACTATCAAGCCCCTGTGATATTCTGATATTTCCTCACCAAATCTCATTTATCTGATTCCCCCTGGTTGATAAATTGCAGTTTTGACACACAATTACTCCTATTTTCTCTGTATTTAATACTCTCTTCTTTTACTGAGGGGAAAAAACATATTTATTCAGATATTTACCAAAAAAACCCACATTATTCTACTTAAATATTGCTGCCTAAAAGGAAAACAAATAGAGAACCACTCAGAAACTCCAATAAGGGCCCTTTTTAAAATGAAGCCAAAAAACTAAAGTGGGAGAGGTTTATCCACAGGAGAAAAACCCTTTAGAAAGGGTAATGGGATTGTTTTTCTCCTGTCCCAGGTTAATTACACTCAGAAGCACTTGAAATGAAACAAAAAAAATAGTTTTTTCAGCACACTCCAGGCATTTTTTAAGCTTTTAGTCTGCCCTGCAGATTAAATCTGCCCTGCCAGCCTTGCAAAGTGCCCCTGATGGAACAGGGATGCCAAAAATAAAGCTTTTTTGGGGGGTAATTCATGTTATTTTTAAGGTTTATTTTGGTGACAGGAGCTGCCAGAATTGGAGCATTTTGGCAGCTTTGGCTTTGCTCCCTCCCTGATCTCTGGGGGTGCTGGAAGGACATGGAAAAGGGAGGAATTTTGGGGGGCAGCTGCTCTGGGGAAGTGGCTCATGGCACTGAGACATAAAATTAATGAATTAAATGCAGTTGCCTCAGTTCTAACCTGACACCTGCCCTGCACTTGATAGAAATTAGAGAATTAAATATCCATCCTCAGTTAAAAACCCCTCTGGGCTGCTTTTGAACTCCCAGCCTCCACCTGAATTCATGTCTTTGCAGCTTATTACACCTCTATAAACACAATTAAACTGCTTCTCTCTGCTGTTCATCATAACAAAACTCCTGGGATTTAAAGGAGGGCAAAACCAGGAGTAAAATCACTGCTGCTTTGTTGGCTGCAGCAGCTGAAAAAGGAGCCCCTTTGAATTAAATTTCTTTGCTTTTATGGCTTTTTGTTGTGTCCTCCACAAACTGCTGGGGGGTGAGAGGGAGGAAAAAGGGGGGGGGGTTAGAATTTCCTGGTCCAATATTTGAAAGCACTTTTCTTTCTGGTACCTCTTGTGAGCATTTTATACATTTCAAGTCTGTTAAACACTGAGTTTTCACTAATTAAAACTCAGCCAGCTTCTTGGGATTTTGTTTTTAGCCAATACACTGATTTTTTGCACAGCAAAAGTCACAAGGCAGCAGTTGAATTTAAGTTTATTTGAAATTCCTGAAGTCACAGCAACACTTCTACAGCCTGTTCATAAGGAGTTGCTCCATCTTAATGGAACTCCTCCCAGCAGAAATGGTATTTATTGCATTTATTTCTATTTATTATTTCTGTTTTTTCCTAGATGTGCAGTCAGAGGATAAGGAAAGGCCACCCAGCTCCCAACTCTTGGGCTTTCCCTGCCTTTCCACACATGGATTCTGCCTTCCCCCTCTTAGGAGAGGCCAGAAAAGGTGAGTCCCTGAAGCCACCTGGGTGCTGTTACACCAGCTCTGAGCAGGGTTATGTTTATTGCTGCTCATGGAATTTTCTGGCACCTCAAAACCTGGAAGAGTTGTGTCACCCATTCCAAAGGGTAGAGATGAACCTGAGGCCACTCCCTCCATGGAGTCAATTTTTACAGGCCTTCCTTGCAGGTAAAATATTGAAAGATATCATTTTTTTTTGATTTAGAACTTGGGTCTGCCTTTAATTCTTTGTCCCCTGGTGTAATTCTTTTTCTTTCCTGGCTGGAATATCTGTGGATTATTGAGGAATGCCATCTTTCCATAGGTACCCTGAGCCCAAGTGGCCAAAGGTTTATCCTTCCAGCAGCCAGGATCATTCCCCAGCCACCTCCAGTTCCATCCAGAGCATCACCTTTCCCTGCATTCCCCAGGAAATCAGCTCTAGGTGAGTCCAAAGGATGGATAATAACCCTCAGCTCCATCTTCAACTTCCCCTGTTTTATCTCACAAGGGAATTCCTTCATCCCTGGGAGGGTTTGGTCACTGCTCCCTTCTGGGTTCTGAGTTTTAATTCCCAGGGGAAATGCAGAGTTACTGTAAATCCTGACCTTCAACCCCTCATGTTTTACCATGGCCTTAAATAAATGCCAATAATGAGTGAATAAAACCTGCAATCAAGGTTTTGCTTTGCACAGGGCAGGGGAGCAGCAGGCTGGACCCCACCAGCTTCCCAAACTCCAAGGAAACAGTTTCTGGCACATTCTCCTCTAGGAAAGGGAGCCTTGCAGCACTCCCAGCCAGCAGCTCCATGGTTGGAAAGAAAAGCAAGGCAGTGGGGAGGTGTCCAGCTCAGCAGTTGGATTCCCCCCCTCAGACACAGGTATGTGATTAACATGAAACACTCAGACAGTGAGAAAAATAATGCTTTTCTTCATGTTTTTAATATTGTCTGTTTAGGAAGTGACTGTGAATCACTGAACTGAGCCAAAGCCAGTCAAGAGGAAATATTGAAATAAAACAGCAGAGCCTTCCTGTATTACCAATTCCTACTTTCTTAAGTCTTCTACCTAAATTTATCTCTTTTTTTTTTTTCCCCCCAAGATTTCACAATCTTAGAAAATAAGTTTAGAAAGGATGTTGTGAGGTTATCCAGACCTCCAGGCAGAGTTACCTGTACCTGCAATATTGCAGACAGATGTTGTTCTAACCTGTTCTGAAAACTTGAGGTGAGAACAACTCCAGAGCCCCCCTGGCCCATCTGTTCCAGTGCTTAACTAACTGTCTTGACTGTTAGAAAAGAGCATTTTAATGTTTCATCTCAATCTCCCTCAGTGCAGTTAAACAAATGGAGTGTTTGCCTTTATATTTACAGGAGACTCTGGGGGAGTTTGACCTTGAGCTGCTTGTTCTTGATCCCCCTGGAAAAGGGGAGTTCCTTTTCTTTTTATGGCTCCTTCTTGGCTTCTCACACAAAGTGCCTGGAGTTGTGCTTGATCTTTCCAGGCTTTTTGACTTTTTTTTTTTCCAAAAAAAGAGGGAGGTCTGAACATCAAATGAAGCTAATGAGTTGCTGGCTAAAGTTGCCAGTAAATGGGGAATTCTGGCAAAAGGCAGGGATGTTTCTATTCCAGGGTTTCCCCCGTTTTTAGGATGTTTCCCATTCTCCTGCTCAAGGTGGAGGTATGGGAAGAATGTCACTGCAGCCACTTGCAGATTTTAGTCCAGTAAATCCCTACAAAGCTGAATTTTGGCATTTGGTAACTCAAGAATTGCTCTGTATTTCTGTGAAAATGCTCATTATCTTCCTGGAATTCCGAGGTCTTTGCATGGCAGTGGGATCTGTGGGGAACCTGGGCTGGATTGTGTGGGTTCTGAGGGATAAAATCACTCTGAATATATTTCCCATGCCTAAATCCCTTAAATCACAAGCAACACAGAAGTGTGTCTTGACTCTTCTTTTCCCAACCACAGCCTCATCTGTGGCTCTTCTCTTCCCACAGCCCCCCCCATGCTCTCCATGTCACTCCTCCCAGCATCCACCCTTGCACTGGGACACGGTTTGCCATGGCACAGCAGGACAGCAAGCTCCAGCTTCCCATTCCCAGTTATCCTGGGGGAGCACTGGGCCTTTTTTGGGACCCCCAGAGAAGCCTTTTTTGGGACCCCCAGAGAAGAATCTCCTCAAGGACTCGGCCACGAGCGGCGGCAAAAAGGTGCCACGAGTCACCTCAGGTTTGGAGCTGTCCCCAAACCCCCCCACAAGGGACACTGTGCCAGGGCTAAAGAATCACTCAGCTGTGCCAAACACCTTCACCCCACCTGCACAAGGAGACACTGGAATGGCTGATCCCGAGATCCAGAGGCTGGAAAAGCAGGAATGGGCTCAGGGTGTGATCGCGGCTTCCTGGCGCCGCTGGAGCTTCACGGCCCGGCTAAAATCCTCCCTGAAGGAATCCCAGCACAGACACCTGGAGAATTTTGTCACCAGGGCCAAGGTGTGCAGTGCCACCAGCTGTTCCTGCAGTGCTGCTTCTCCAAACATCTCCTGCTTCAGTGCCTGCCAGAAGCTGTGCCTGGGTTTTTATTGGCCCGGGCTCATATTTCATCCTTCATCAGCAATTCAGCCTCTGTGGCTGCAAAATCTGTCACAGTGGTTCTGCTGCAAATGGCCCCAGCAGTGTTGTGGCAGAAAATCAATGTTGTAGCTGCATTCCCTCACTTCCTTGGCCATACCTTGGATATACCTTGTGGCACTTAATTTGCTGCAAGAATCAAAAAAAAAAAAAAGAAAAGAAATCCCTCTCTTGTCTCCATTCCTGTCACCACTTTGTCAGAAAGTATTTAAGTTTGCAGACAGCCTCTTAATTAGTGCTCACAATTTCATTTATGTTTGCTTTCTTTTTTTTTTTTTCATTCATATTCTGTTAATTAAGTGAGCAGCCTCTAATCTTCCCCTGCCAGTAGCTTCATGTAGCCACCTAATTAAATTAATTGGGGAAGATGTTTTAAGTATGTAATTAAATCAATTAATATAATTTATGCCTGGCTTAACTGTACAGTGGCAAAAAAAAATAAAAAAAAAAAAGGGAAATACAAGCAGCTGAAGTTTGCCTGGCTGAATCCACTCCCAGCTTCCTGTCACTGATCAATGCTCTCCTTGATTTTTAGCATCTGGCAGCCAACTGGAATCGCATCAGGACCTCCAGGAGGACCATTATCAATATCCCATCATTAGGTAGAACACTTTTTTTTTTTTTTTGGTTGTTGTTTTTTTTTGCCTGCAAATCTATCAGCAACCTCTATTACCCAGCACATTATGACTCCTTGATTGAGTTCAAGGAAGGGGCCCCTTGTTTTATTCAAATTGGTCTCGGCAGGAAAATGTTGTCGCCGTGATGAGAGCAATAACACGGGGCCCTCGCCTGAAACGCTCTTTAATTTGGGGATTAAGCAAATAAAGTCATTATGTGGGGGCCTCTAGTCAGTGGAGAGGTGATTTGCTGTAATTTGCTTTCATCTGTATGAAATGAACTCCAAAGTTGTCTCTTCTCTCCCTTCTCTCTTTTTTTTTTATTTCTTTCTGTCGCGTGTTCTGTGTTTTTTTTCCCCTGATGTTTGCAGGCTCCTCTCAGGGTGGGCAAACATGTGGGTGCAGCAATGAGGAGGTGGGGGGAAGGCTCTGCCTTGGTGTACACTGATTTTAATCAAATGTGCAGTCAAAATGATAAGCTACACTCTCAGAAATTATTTAGTTCTAATTACGAGCAGATGGGAGGCTTTATTTGCACCTAGGGCGCCTGAGCAAGAGGAAATGCTGTGTGAACAAGAATAATTAAGAAGTTGAATAGTGGTTGGGGTTGGTTTTTTTTTTTTTTTTTTGTGTGTGTGTGCTTAAATAATCTGCAGTTTCATGTTAATTAGCACCCATGTAATTATTTAATTACATTTCGGAATTGGGGGAGCAGGAGAAGCTGCTGCAGTGGAGGAAGGGGGGAGTGGGTGGAATGGGGGGGGGGATTTGGATTTTTGGGAGCTGTTCAAAGCTGGAATCCTGGGTTTATCATTTGTATTTATGTGGTAAATTAATTGACCTGGAGAGCTGCAGCATTTCCTGAAGTGAGCTGCTGAGGACCTGAGTGGATGCAGATGGGGAAATAAGTTGGGAGCTGTCAGTTTTGGAGCCCACAAAGCCTTTCCTTCCACGATTGTGCTGACTGGGATGGAACATCAACCCACACTGGAGCATTAATTACACCTCTGTGCCCAATCCTGCTTTAAAACAGGATCATTCCCAAAGAATTTGTACTTCCCAGTGTTCCAAGCTGGAGCAGAGCCTTTATTTAATCCAGGAGAAAAGCACTTGTTAATTAGAGGTGTGAATTCCCAAGTCAGCAGAGCTGGATGCAAAGAATCCTCTAGAAGGAAACACACCCCCCCCCAAAAAAAATGAATCATCCTCTTCTGCAGGATCTGGAGGAATTCAGGGAAATTCTGGAATCATTTCAACCTCTTCAGCAAATTGGAAAACTCAAGGGAAACTCCAGTTTCTTGCAGGATTTATCCAGCAGGAATTTGGATGTGGAGGATTTAAGTGGAATCTTCCCCTTAAAGAGGGGGAAAAAGTCAGTAATAAACATCATTTAAGTGCAGATGTTTTGTTAGAAAATAAGGAAATCTGCTTAAGTAGGTTAAAATATAAAAACTAGATGTTATTCCCCCTAAAAAAGGGATGGGGAGGTGCTGTTTGCACAAGTTCTTTGTGCTTGGTTTTATTAAATTTAATCATTTTTTATTTAGAGCAACAGTTCTTGCAGAGTCCCAGATGGATTCCATCATGATGAGCATTTAGCTTCTGAAAATGGCAATATTTGGCTTTTTTTAGCTTTGGAAATGCTCAAATTGAGGAACAGCAGCATAAAAGGACTGACCTTGAGCCATTTGGGGTTTGGCCTAATTTTAAGAAGAACTTTGTGTTTAAAAATTTGGAAAGGTGACAACATAAAATCAAAAAAACTTTAAAATACAAGAATAAAAATCATTTTACATGTTTAATTCTGCTCCTACACCTTTGATATTTTAAAATGAAGTATTTGAGGAGACTTAAGCTGGAGAGGAGCTTCTAAGAGGGATAAATGTGCCAAAAGACAACTGATTTTTTTATTTTTTAATGCCTGAATCTGTGTAATCATCACAAATGTTCCAAATTACAAGATCTGGAGTTTGCAAATGCTCAGTGATTTCTCTGTGATTTTGGAAATCACAAATAGGGGCAAAGCAGAGTCTGGTTTTAGTTCCCACACAAGTGAAATTGCAATAAATGGAGGTGAAGGTGCAACTGAATTTCTCAGCAGTCCTTCCTTTTCACAACACTGGCAGATTCATGTCCAATTTTTGGAAATTATCCAGGAAAAGGGATAGTGAAAGGGGAAGGGAAAAAAAAAATTGGAGGTAAAAAATTGGAGGTAAAAATATTGAAGGTAAAAAAAATATTGAAGTGGAAAAGGAATTGAAGGGAAAAAAGAATGGAAGGTAAAAAAGAATTGAAGGTAAGAAGAATTGAAGGTAAAAAATTGAAGTGGAAAAGAAATTGAAGGGAAAAAATTGAAGGTAAAAAAAATTGAAGGTAAAAGAAGTTGAAGTAAAAAAAAATTGAAGGTAAAAAGTTGAAGATAAAAAAAAATTGAAGGTAAAAAAATATTGAAGGTAAAAAAATATTGAAGGTAAAAAAAATTGAAGGTAAAAATTGAAGTAAAAAAAATTGAAGGTAAAAATTGAAGATAAAAAAATGAAGGTAAAAAATTGAAATAAAAAAAATTGAAGGTAAAAAAAAGTTGAAG
>VYZS01009804.1:6672-18940 GCA_013400695.1 Neodrepanis coruscans | reverse complement strand
AGCTTGTCCAGGTCCCTCTGGAATCCCATCCCTCAGGCATGTCAGTCACACCACTTGGCTTGGTGTTACCTGCAAATTTGTTGACAGTGCACTTGATTTCCCTGTCTATGTCATTAATGAAGGGATAAAATTGCACTGGTCCCATACAGACCCCTCAAGAACACCACTTGTCACAAATCTCCATTGGGACTCAGACTTTGACAGTCTGGATATGACTGTCCAAGCTATTTCTTAACCACCCAGTGGTACACACATCAAATCCATTTCTCTCCCTTGTAGAGGTGAAGATGTTCCATAGCCCTCCTTTTGTCCACTGATGCAGTCATGTCGTCATAGAAGGCCACTAAGATGATTAGGCAGGACTTGCGTAATCAGCCGGTTGTGCTGGCTGTTTCAAATAACCTTCCTGTCCTGATCCTGTAGAGGATCTCTTCTTTGACCTTCCCAAGAACAGAGTTTAGGCATCCCCTCTGAACTTTTTCTTTCTTCCTTGACATGATGTCGCCAGTAAGGATTCCCTAAGATCATTGCATTAGCAGTGCTGTCACGATTACACAGCACACCAGTATTTATAACCCAGATTTATCTATGCTGTTCAGGACAAGTGATTTCAATTATTTTTCCTAATATAACATAAAGCTTCATACAGCAGGTGGGACAAATTAATACAGTTGTCATTTAACCACTTAAGAATAATTAATTGACTTTATCTGACAGCTGGATCCAGTAAAACTAGTACTAATCTGACAGCTGCCAGAGCTCAGGTCTGGCTGGCTTCACTGTGATATGAGCTGAACTACTCCTTCACACAGACAGCAGACAAGGGAAACAAAGGCTAGGTCTACACCATGCATCATAACTTTTGCTGGCGCCCTTATGTTAGCAAGAGGAGCTATTTGTGATGATGACCCTGTAATAGGAAAAGACATGGTCTATTATACAGTTAGATCCTGACAGAAAAGTACTTTTCCCCTGTAGGTTTAAGCTATACAAATAATGGACATTTAAATATAGACACAATATAGAAAATCTGGAAATACAGCTATTCAGGAAAATCTTACCAATATAGACTAAAAAACAAGCCGCACTTTGACCTANGCACACCAGTATTTATAACCCAGATTTATCTATGCTGTTCAGGACAAGTGATTTCAATTATTTTTCCTAATATAACATAAAGCTTCATACAGCAGGTGGGACAAATTAATACAGTTGTCATTTAACCACTTAAGAATAATTAATTGACTTTATCTGACAGCTGGATCCAGTAAAACTAGTACTAATCTGACAGCTGCCAGAGCTCAGGTCTGGCTGGCTTCACTGTGATATGAGCTGAACTACTCCTTCACACAGACAGCAGACAAGGGAAACAAAGGCTAGGTCTACACCATGCATCATAACTTTTGCTGGCGCCCTTATGTTAGCAAGAGGAGCTATTTGTGATGATGACCCTGTAATAGGAAAAGACATGGTCTATTATACAGTTAGATCCTGACAGAAAAGTACTTTTCCCCTGTAGGTTTAAGCTATACAAATAATGGACATTTAAATATAGACACAATATAGAAAATCTGGAAATACAGCTATTCAGGAAAATCTTACCAATATAGACTAAAAAACAAGCCGCACTTTGACCTACTCCACAAATATTAGTTCAGGCATCTTCAGTAAATGCAGGTCAACATCAGTCAAGTGATTTTCATGCAACTGCAGTTAATAACTCCGAAAAATATTTCTCTAATGGGAAGACATAAGGTAAAATTGTCAAAGAGAACTTTCTCAGTTCTACTTGAAATGCCTCATTTAAGTAGACATTTATTCACAGAAAATATTTTCTCTAATCTCTTGAAACAAAATTATAAGCTACAAAATTATATATCTTTATAGTTTGAGGCACAAGATATTTTCTGCAAAGTTTTGAAACTTGCATCTTCATGCCATGAGAAGAATGTCGTTCTTCCTCCCTCTTTTCTGTTTGTCAAGCAGAACAGAACTGGTCACAGTAGAAAGGAAACTCATCCTTTGGCAAAATGGGCCTGTAGCACAGTGTATCACTAGGACATTATCAGCCCAGACGCCAGCCCTATTGCTGCAAAACTAACGTTGTTCTTAAGGCACAGATGCCATCTCTGCTAGGCGGTCCTCATTGGGAGGAGTGGGTTTGCAGAGTCTAGATTCACTGGCTTTGTAACCCTGGGCAAATCATTTAACCTTACCACCACAGTTTCTTCAGCTGTAATATCACTGCCTGCCAGAATGAGAGGATTTACTAATTGTAGTTTATAAAACTTTAAGGCAATTAAGGGAAATCAACTAAAATTCAGACAAACCCTTAGAAATGCTCCTAGGAAAGAAACAGTCACAGAAAATAGCACTCATCAAATTGTACCACAGTAGCAGGTCTTCCTTCTCAGTCTCAAGGACTTTGTACCACAGCTCTGCAGGATGGGATGCCAAGCTACTCACTGAGCAAGACAGTAGACTGGCACTGCGCGCAGAATGGGAGGAAGCAGTGCATGCTCCTAAACATACTGCTGGCTGCACCACTTGCCCCTTGCTCCTCTTACTATTAAGGGAAATACAACATCTTGGCATGGCCCCCCTGCAGTCTCCTAAAACCTCTCACCATGTACTCTACACAGCCCAGAGGATTTGTCTATCAAACATCACCATGATGGCTGAGAGAGAAAGCTACTTAAGATACAGCACAAAAATGATATTTGAAAATGTTCTCAAACCAATAGAAAATCAGTATTTTAACTAATAAGAAAAGCATTATCCAAATACATTTTTAAACGCACATATCCACATTTCATTTACGTGCAAAATATGCATACATACAACCTACTCTAAATATAGACAGACTTACCATTAAGCATTTAAATATTTCATCTTCAAGTGCCAATGCTTATTAATGAATGCCAAAGGCACCGCATATAGTGAAAGAAGACGATCTTCATAGTAGATAGGTCTTGTACCATTTACATTTTGGAAATATCATTAGAGTAACCACTACATTCTGGTGGATCAAAATATTATGTGAACTACATTCTATGAGGAATCCTAATTCACTTTGCAAAACCTACTTCTCTGGATCATTTTTGCTTCAAACTAAAAGAAAAGTTGCAGAAGAGAATCTGACGAAGAACAAATATTGGTTTTTTTTTTATTTACACAGTGCAGTAGGTTATATTGGAAAGAAACCTATCTGAGAACAGCAAACGTAGTTGTCCATTAGTCAAGCATGATAACTATGTGTGTAATAAAGAAAATTAAAAAAGAACAATGTATCAAAACTATTTGTGTGTTTCTATAATCTTTGAATTTTACTGAAGAATTGAGTTTTGTTTTGATCAATTGTAAAAAAACAAACAAAATTCTTTTTCTACACTTCAGATAAGATCTCTTTTTTTATAACATTTTTATTTAATATGTAACTGAATGTGCTGTTTGATTTGTTTAGCTGACAAACACTCTTGCCCAGCTATTCCACTGTGATTACATTATAATTGTTTGGTTTGGTATGTTCTGAGTGATTTGGTAACATTCTGTCCAGTGTTTGTATCTGGAATAACAATACAAGAAGAAAAAAAGAAATTAACAAATTGTTTATTTAACACTCTGTTCATCTTAAATTTTTGGGCTTGTTTGAAAACAATTTAGTTGAGCTAAAATTCACATATGATAAAAACAGATACTATCAATCCATACTGAATCTTTCAGGGTCTGCAGAAATATATAGAAAAGTCATGTCTGGTTAGGATTTTCAGTCTCTCTGTCCCAGACAACATACATGAAAATTTTGTTTCTATGTCAGAGCTCAGATGCTCCTCCAGCTTGTCCCTGATTTTTACAGAGCAAGTCTGAGTGACCAGTGCTGCTGCTAAGGCAAGAAAAAAAAAAAATAAAGACAGCCACATAAAATCTATTCCCAATGAGTCAGAGACCGTGCAATGTTCCATGCCACAGTTTTTAATCTGTCTGTTAGTAAAGCCCATACTGCAAGACTGTCAGCCTGAAACTGCTTGGACTTGCATTTGTTCTTGCTGTCTCTGTATGGCAGGTCTATGCAGGAAGGCCACTTCTGGAAGGCTTGCACCTTTACTCCTCTTTTCTCCCCTCTCACCCCGCAGCACTCACTGCCAGTGAAACAACATTTTGATTGCCGGTGTTCTGTCTTGATGGTTTATTCAAGCAAACCACTATGTCTATGGCGAACAGTGCCCTTCTAGCAGCTGTGGACACACAAGCCAATTGAATTAATTTTTATAGATCTGAGAAAGTTTACGCACCCTTACTATAACCACAACTATTTTCAGCCTGTGGGGGGAAAAAAAAAAAAAAAAAGGGAAAAAAAAGAGGGGAGGGAGGGGATGGGAGGGGAAGAGAGGAGAGGGAGAGACCAAATGCACACCATAAATCAGTGATTAACACAAAACACAGACTCTACCTAATCTACATAAATTACATCCTGCATGGAAACAGCTACAGTGCACAGCATGGTTGATTGTAGTAGCAGTACTGAGTTTACACCAGCTCCCAGCCCAGGCAAGGAATCCTAGGAAGATTAATGTGCTTCTTTCTTAGTCAATGCTAATAAACATAGCAGAACTCTTCCTTTTTGCAAAGGGACTCCCAAGCCCGCAGAAAGAGCAAATTGAAGCATGCAGACACTATAGAGATGAATGAAGCATGAGATGTGTCCCTGTTCCACTCAGAGAAATGGCTATCACACCAAAGTTTTTTCTCATTTCATGAACTTCCTTTTTTGTGGGAAATCATCACTTACAGCAGGGGAAAAGTTTATAAATAGGGAAACTTAGGTCCTTCTTCCTTGAAAAACATACCATAGGAGAGTTCCTACATCAGGTACTGGGGGTGTGCCATACTTTTTCATGGTACGATTCAGTCTGAACACTATTTTTACCACTAGTCTTTTTGTCACTGGCACTTGCCCATTATTTGCCATGAAAAATAAGTAGAGAGAAAGCAACTCATTGGGAAGAAAATGCTAAGCAGCCTCTACAGCTAGCATCAAAGAACCAAAGTCCACCTGAACCAAGGGAACTGTGCCGATTCACTCCCAACCCAACTGAGGGTTGGCGTCTCCCTCTTTTTATGCTACAAAAAATCCCAAGATGCTTATGAGTATTTTTTCAGGCAGATCTCAAAGGCTGATTACAGAAGAAGTTGAAAATCTGACTGGTGGTGAAATGTCCCAGCAGCACAGCCTAATCAAGGAGAGCACGGAAGAAAAGTCATTTGCTAGATCAGGCAAGCAGAAACTTCGGCTAAGGCAGAAACAGAAATTGCCTGGGCCTGTGTTTCTGCTAGCTGTTGGAGCAAATCTCACCCAGGCCTCCTACAGCAAGAGGCTGCCAAAATCTGCAAAAGGTTCTTACTGTAGCAAGCCCTGGAAGAGCACCCTGCTGCTCATCCCGCCAATGTCTCCAAGCTGACAGAACGCCATCTGCAGCCCTTCTCTGCTGTTGTTTGTCCTTGCAGTGGACTCAGACTCTGTGTCCTACCCCCGAACAATGTCCCAGACTAACCTGTATGACTCTTCAACAGCAAAGCAAAGGATAAGAACTTCTGTCCTTGCCATCACAGATCTTAATGCTGAAGTGGAATATGGTATTTTTTCATTGATGTTATGTCTTTGGCTCTCTTTCTTGCACCAAAAATGAAATACAGAACACATAAGCATACTCTAGCTGAGCATGTTTATTTCCATAAGACTATTCACTTCTCCTGTTTAAGTTCAATCACCAGCAAGTAAACTACTCACAGATGGACCACTAGAGGAAAGAGAATAGGCATGACCAAGCTGTATGTTGGATGGAGTTAAATGATGAACCTCTTATTTTCTCATTAGTGTTACTTATCATTTCTAATTAATACCAGGTAAAGAGCTGATTTTTTTTCCCCTACCCTTATCAGACACTATTTTCAAATTGTTCTCTTCTTGCTTCCCTTCAATGATTGGAAACCTTTGCTCATCCCATAAGGCTTTGTAATATTTCTCTCTAGTATCCAAGTTAAAGCTGTCATACTTTTGATCTTTGAAAACATTACATTTCAGTAATGGAAGATGTCAGCAGGTTCTCTCACACAGAGTACATACCCTGAAATTAAGAGGAACCCTCAGTAGCTACCAGCAAGCACAGTTACCTCTTTTATTTAGGTCATGAAAGAAACAATTAATTGTTTCTTCTCTGCAGATCTCACCCAAGGTCAAGCAATTTCTAGCCCTATACAGCAGAGCTGGTTTTGCAAGCAACCAAGGACTGTTTTGCAACAAGCAAGCATAAAAACATTATCTGTCTCCGGGGAGACTCTTCATTTACAGATCTTAATTTCTCTTTTACAGGTACCCTGGCTGCCAGCAGCACAATGTTGCTTTACACATCAGCTTCTCCACTATAAACCAAGGAGACAGGGCATCATAGCAAGGCATCCCAACATCTGATCATCCTAAGGATGATGGCCCACCACTTTTACATCTACTATGGAGTCCCTGTAACGTCCAGCTATGCAGCAACATATAGCATTCAATTTAAATTTTCTCAGATGAAGAAAAATCACAAAGGATTTTTTCCTGTGATTTCTGGTGATTATTAAGCACTATTTCCCTGTTTCTTGAAAACCAAGTAGAAACGGGCTGCAAGTAAGTAAGGAAAAACAACACTTTTAGATCCAAGGGGAAAAATATGCAAAGGAAGTGGAAATCCACAGGGAATCAGCAAGTACTGGAACACAGCAGTGTTTTTCCTGATCATCCTCACTCTGGAGAAACAGATGAACCAACAGAAAAGAGCAGACATTTGCCCAAAAATAAAACGAGGTTTTATAGTTTGCTGAGTGGCTAACAGATTTTGTCCCCATGCTTATCCTGAGCTGTGTGAACTGTATATATACATAACTGTGTGTGAGAATCACATGCATGCACCATAGAATATGTCAGGATTTCAACTGGGCATTGAGAACAACAGGAAAAAGAGATCAAAATACTGCTACTACTCTGCTCTAGAAGCAGACCCCAATAATTGATAGAGAGATTCACCTGGAGTTTTGCCAGCAAAATACATTGCCTTTGACTCAACTCCACATCACTGATTGTGAGAAACTATCCCCTAGTCTGTATCTAGAAGTGGGATCAAGAGCACTGCTCTTGATACAATAGTGGTTTAATTCCTGATTGCAAAGTTAGTTAAGCCATCGTTTGTACCATTATGTACCAGATCATATTTCAGGATGTCTGCAGGCATTGAATCTGTCAGTATTGCAAAGGTGGAGGGTACATAAAAACCAGGCAAATTCTCTTTATAAACCAACACCTTGTTGATAATTAACTATTCTAATCTAATGATTGTATTAGAACCATAATACTGCAGTTACTTGAAAACAATTCTGTAATCATTTGGGGTATCTGTGACATACTTATGAATAAGGCAGCAAAAGAGTCATGGAACAGCTTCCCAGACAACCCCTAGCATGGCCTATCTCAGATAGAAAGTAATGTGGGTACAACTGTATAAAGCCCATAGAACAAAACAAATGGGAATTGCATGGAAAAATTGTGAGTGGAGAAGAGAATAAAAAGCTTTAATGCACCACTCTGCTTTAGGATTGACCTAGATAGGGAATTTTTGCAAGAGTTTTATTAATAATAACATACTTGTAACAGACATCCAGACACTGCAAGAGTTTAAAAACAAAACCAAAATCAGAACAAACAAACGAACAAGCAAAAACCACACAAAATCCCCACCAAACAAACAGTTTGATAGCTCTGCTGTTTATTCCTCTATTACAGATTTTGGAATGTTTTTGTAGAAGAGAGCTAATGATGCCTTTGTTGGTCAAAACAAAGGCACACATAAAATTTGCTTCCTTGCATCTGCACATTCCTAAGGCCCGCAGTAAGCAAATTCACTGGAAAAACACTGGTGATGATTTTCTGATTAACAACATATTCTACCTGGAAGCTAAGCTTGAACTTAAGTAAAGCTGCTTTCCCAGTCTCTGGACTGTATAGACAGTGGGGGAGAAGAGGGTGCTTTTGTGGTCCTTGGTACAGTGGAGAGGGGAGAGGGGGGACACCCCCACCCCGCAAGCTTGAGTGCGCGCTAGGGTTGAGCTCTGCCCTGGCTTGCGCAGCAGGGAGGGATGCTTTTGCGGTTGTTCAGGTCAGGCCGCTGGGCCAACAGCCCCACCCAGTGGGGGTGCAGGCCTGCCCATGTCACCTCACAGTGGGGAGGTGAAGGGGGGTCTGGCAGAACCGGGCTAGTCGCCGGCGGATGTGGCTGGCAGCGGCAGTAGTACCAGCATGGGGATTCTGCAGCCCACCAGCGCCATGTTGCCTTGGGTTTCAGTGCAGCTCCCCTCCTCTACTCTGCCTGTGGCAGTGGCCACAAGCATCCAACGCAGGCCTGTGGGGGTGGGGTCCGGGAGGCAGGGCTAGTCTGGGAGGCAGCGCGTGGACCTGGAACATGCGACCTCCTCCAACCCTCCTTCCTCTCTGCACCAGGGAACTGGCTGGATGAACAGAGGTGGCATGGCAGCATGGCAGGGGGCAACACCTCTTTCCTCCCCCCTCACCCACGCCATGTGGCTGACACAGGAGACTTCTCATGGACGTGAGTGAGGCAGAGCCAGGACAGGGCAAGCTTGGTTGGTAGCCAATGGCACACTGCTACATCTCTGGTGCATTTTGAGGGGCAGTGTGCAGGCGTGAAAGACAAAGGGATTGTGGGAAGCCTATAGCTCCCCATATAAACCACTGCCGCAGTGCACAGCTTCCTGTTTGGTGATCAGCCAGTGAGAGAACAACGCTGCTCGCCACTCTCATTTACGTGTCCACCATTTTGTTTTCAACAATGTGATCACCCGTTCATTCAGCTGTGCCACCGCCTCTGCCACGGCCCGCCATCCCCTCACCATGATCTGGATTGCTTCCCCGATAAAACCAGAATTCCCTGCTCTTCCTAAGGCAGCAGTGCTCCCCAGCAACTAGAACAGAGTAGCTGCAGTTTTCACTATCTCCCTGGAGCCGCTGGTGCCCGCTGCTCTTTCATACCAACGTCATTGCACCCCAGAACACTTGAACAGAGAAAAGAGGGGTTTCCTTTGTTTGTTTTTTGCTTGATTTTTATGGGGGTGGTTGGGTTTTTTCTTCTTTTCTTCTTCTTCTTGGTTGGGGGGTAGGGCTGGGATTGCTTTTGGTCTTTTGTGGTTTTCCCGGGTATTTTATTTTTAATTTAATTTTTTTTTATGTCTTCTCTACCTCATATATATATATATATATATACATATCATACTTTAGTAAAAAAAATTCTTATTTCTTTATACATCCTGTATCTAATATTTTTTGACAAAACTATATTTTGTGCTCAACATGCAACAGCTCCCAGGGTCCCCACTAACCTGCTTCCTCACACAGAAGAATAGGGAAATGGGAAGGAAACTGCACTTTTTCATGTTGTCTGTGCTGGGAAATGTAGCACAAGGCTAGATTTGCTGTAAGGTTGGGATTTTCTGTTCTGCACACATTGCTTTGAACATTCACTGCTCTCTTGTCATGAGGACAGCCTCTGCTGTACAACATGCCATCACAAAGACACACAAATCCAGCTGGAGAACAGAATAATTTTCATTGCCAAAAACACACGTTGCAATTTGCATTCCTCCTTTCTGACTTTTCATGTTACCAAGAATGTGGAAAGAACAAAGCTAACATGCAAGGAGCTTTGCTGATGTAGCCATCAGAACTACCCACATAGTACCAAGCAAAGTCCACATAGCAATGCACTCTGTCACTTTATGTAATATTCATTAAGAGCAAAGGCCAGGGAAGACTACGAATTATGTAATTCTCAGTGCCTTGGCATCCACCATTGAAGGATATACTGGTTTTGGCCCCAGCCTGAAAAAAGTGCTCAGCCCACAGATGCAAATATTTGCAAGCATGAATAATATGATGCATTGAGACTCCTGAAAGGTCTGTGCGTGGCTGTGCAACTATTTTTTACAGCTCTCCAGAGTTTATAGGTAAAATGTAGGTGAATGCCCTTTGGGTAATGTTTGCCTAAATCAGCAAGATAAACAAGAGAATTGCTTCTCAGCCCGGTTGGTTCTGCCTCCTAGAAAACCAGCCTGCAGGCTGAGCAGATTGAGCCAGCTGATATTCACCTGCTCTCCAAATGAGACAGCAAGAGACAGAGAGAAAACAAATGAGACCCCATCCTGCTGAACTGATGTTATCTGCAGGCAGCTGTGCCTTTTGTGCAAGAAACACACAGTGCCACAATTTGCAAATATCACTGATGAATTGATGCTGTCTCTGCAGCACATTGTAAAGAACTGTCTGTTCTTAATTACCAGATCTTCAGCTTTTTGAAACAGTAATGCAGTCATGTCATCTAGTAATGAGACAACCTAGTCCACAGGAAAATTAACTTCACATTAAACAAAGTCTTCCCTACCTTTTTCACGTAGTAGCATATGGAGGAAATAGTGCATGGTGATTGCATTTTTCATCTCAGGCTCCTTAAATCTGAAGCTGGTATGTGTAGTGTATGCGTACCATTAGAGAGCAAAAAATAAAAGTCAAGGATTAGTTGAATCCTTAAAGATACCAGAACAGAGGTTCTGCTACAGGTCATCACAGAGTGATGGTTAGCCCTGAGAATAAAGCAAAGAAGTGATCTAGGGACTTCAGACTCATATTTCAAAGAGAGTTAAGTAGGTGAACACACTTCTGGAGATGAGACACAAAACCTACTTGTACAATGTGTATATCAGTTGCAGTCCCTAACTTGAGGACTCTCATCTTGGCACTGTTCTTCTAAAAAGAGCACCTAGTAGTAATTTTAAAGCATTAATTAATTAGTTACCATTTTTCATTTCTCACCTTCTTTCCTGGCTGAACATGGACTGCTGGTACTGAGGGTGTAACTTGATCTGCTGTGTAGAGATAGCAGTAAGCACAGTGAGACCCATCATTCCTGTTTCAAAAGTTAATTGTTGCAAAGGCTTTAGCTTTGGGCTTGCATTTCATGACCCTTCATGTGAACCGTTTCAAGTTGTGCATTATGGACCATATTGTGTTATAAATACCAGTAAGTAAGCAATTAAAACCTGCTGCCTTATGAACTGGTATCACCATTTATTCTGGTTTAGAAACAGTTATATTACCACTTTGTCCACTTTAAATGGCATGAGAGAGACCTCATAAACTCCAGAGATATTTTTAATTCTCCATGTTATTCTCAGCAAATTCTTCTCATAGGTGTTTTTTTGCTGGGTTGTTTTTTCTGTTGTGACCAAATAAAGCTGATGTGACTGCAACACAAGGTTCCAGATAGGAATCCCTTGCCAGGTCAGAACAAGCCACTAGGTCAACATTTCTTACCTTTACTGCTCAATCAAAGCACCAGCAAGGCACAAGGCACCAACCATATTTTCAGTTCCCTATCCTGTCTGCAGTTTGTATTATTTATGCAGGTCTTTTTGCTCTTCCTATTACCTTGCAAAAAAAATGGCCTCTGCTTTAGCTTTTGAGAAGTTGCCTTTGTGTACTTTGAGCAGGCTAGTGTATGAACACTGTACAAATGCCAAGGATGCCAGAGTATACCCTCAGCTCTTGCTAGTTATACGAGACATTGTGACAATTAGTAAATTCTGTATTTTCCCAGGTTAACATCATGAAGATTAACCTCATAATTCTTGAACTATTGGAACTTATTTAACTATTTTCTTTGTTTGCTTAAAACTATAGATTATGTCCCCAATGACAAAAATCTGACACAGTTGTGCTTTTGTCAAGCTGCCAAGGATTAGCTTGACACCTGTGTCTTATGCCCAAGAGTGATTCAAGTTTTACTGCACTGTTGCTTGGGGCTCAGACTATCATTTTACACCTGTTTTACACTGGATTATTTTCACTGCTGTCACTGATGTCTCACCAGCTGTAATTTTTTTGCTAAAGAGAAACTTGTGATATATAAGGAAAGAAATTTCTTGAACCTTTAGTTCAAACAAGACCAAAATGTATATCCTTGCAGTAACAATGTTTCCCTGTGCACCATTTTTTTATCCTTAGCATTATGTCTGCGCTCTATATTATATTTTTTCAGACATGATCCAAACTTCTGTCATTCTTTTCTGGTTAGGCAGAATATGGTTTCTCTGATATTTTAGTACTAATCGTATGTTTTGAACCTTTGGACAAGTTGAAAATAACTCAGACAAAAAAAAAAAAAAAAAA